>PVKH010009106.1:0-19043 GCA_004027955.1 Chaetophractus vellerosus
TTCTGAGGGGAAAGAGAGGGAAAATAGGTGTAATATGGGGGCATTCTTGGGACTTGGGAATTGTCCTGAATGACATTGCGATGACAGTTACAGGCTGTTATATATCTTGTCATTACTTACAAAATTGTGCGGGAGAGTGTGTAAACTACAATGTAAACTATAATCCATGCTTAGTGGCAATGCTCCAAAACGTGTTCATCAATTGTAACAAATGTACCACACTAATGAAGGATGTTGTTAATGTGGGAAAATGTGGGAGGGATAGGGAGCAGGGCATTTGGGAATCCCCTATATTTTTAATGTAACATTTATGTAATCTAAGTATCTTTTTTAAAAAATTAAAAAGTATATATTTTTTTTAAAAAAACAGTTACCTCTGTCCTTTTAATAGTCCTCTCTTGGACTCTGGAAATTTTGCTTTTAATAGCTCTTTTGAAAAGGAGGACAATTAAAATTTGATAAAAGCTTTTTAAAGACAGTGTGAAAAATGGCAAGTACTTTATTTCTTCTGATCTTCTTCAGGTAAATTTGTACATATATGTCTATATGATGCTTGCTTTTATACTAATAGGATGTTTGACTTCTCAGCCATTATGATTGTGATTATCTCTCATGTTTTTCTTCCTTTTTAGTACTCCTCATCTGTCTTCTCTCCATTTATTGGAAGAGAGGAATTCTGAGTGCTTTTGTAAAACTTAGTGACTTTTCAGCAGACTCTGTTATGGAAATTAGACTATTAATTTAATGCTCACATCCTGCTGTTCAGTAAAAAGGAGGATCTGGCATATTTATGAATGCTGCAATCCAGATTACTTATGTAATTTTCTCAGATAATTATTATTCCAATATTTCCACTTACAAATAGTAAACAAGCAGCTGAGTCACTTGTCCGAGCTTAGGGCATATTAGAGACATCTGAAAACCTTTGGACCACTGCTCTTCCCACAAGGCCACAGTGATAATATTTTACTTTATTTGTATAGGTAAAACTTTTGGCTCTAATTACTTTGCTTTCTGTTCTCAAAAACGAAACTGTACTAATAAATGCCGTGGAAATTTTCTAGAAATAAATACTGTAATATTTTCTGAAGAATATTTAAAAAAAGTGTTCCAGTACCATTGTGCTATCATTAAAAGCTTGTCCAACAAACGATTGTGTGCAATCAGTTGAAAAGTCATCTTGGGAACAACCTTATTGTCCATAGTTTGTTGTGCCTAGTTGGGCAAGAACACTTTTAGTTAGAGAGAGTATTTCCTGATAGTGAAATTTCTAGGAATAGAAATTATCATACCTGACTTAGTATATTTTCCGCATTTTTTTTCACCAACTACACTTACTAGATAATCTGAGAGTACTCCTGCTTAGGTAAGTGTACCAATCACCTTTCAAAGACCTTTCAAAAACTTTTAGTCTGATGGTTCTGTAAAACTGAACAATCAAGGAAATGGTAACTTTAACAAGATGCTTTTTAATTTACCAAAGTTATTTTTGTTTCCAGAATGTTAGTGCTACATGATAACAAATATCGTGATTCTGTTAGTTGAACCATAACTTCCATGAAATCTATATTATAGTGTCTTTTAGGGGCCCATATACAAGCTATACTTACTAGCATCACCTAGACATGGTATTTCCTCTAAATACTAGATAGTGACTGACATTGCAAGGAAATCTAATACAATATTTCAAACACTTCCATTACATTGGGGTGCATATTTGGGTTCAAGCTTCTGAAATACAAAGCACATTACCACGGATGCAACTTTGGAAAATATTTTAAAAGATCTATGACCACTCAAAACTTTCATTTTCCTTTAAAATGTTTAACACCGCACTCTTATTGGAGGTAATTTTAACTTCCCTTTTCTCCTTGTGTTATTAGTCTAAGAAACATTTTTAAAAAGCTTAGATGACATCCATTAATTTTTTTTCTTGTAAAGTATTTGTTTGTTAATAGGAAAACAAAAGAGATGTAGAACTTGTCTGTAAATCTGATTTCTTTTAGGTACATGGCTTGCTTTCTTTTTGGCCCCAGATTAATGGATTAAATTGCATGATTGTTAGTCATTATTAAGATCTAAGGAGTTAGAGCTTCCACTGGAGATTTAGTGTTCTCTAATGCTGCACGCGACACAAAGGTCTATAATAAGTATTCAAGTTTCTTTTTGTTGTTTGTTTGTTTTGTGCATAGGATTTGGCTTGTTAATTTGTAAACCACATTCAGTCAACCTGGGTATGAATCAATGAAAGCTACCAAAGGTATGGTATGTCTACAGTCAGTGACTGGTAGATTGATTATGTACCCCAATTTAGACATGTTCTGGGTCTTGACGCACATACCTGTGGATACGAACCCACTGTAAATACGATCTCTTGCAGATGTTATTTTAGTTAAGATGTAGCCCCAATGAATGAGGCTGGGTTTTAATCCAGATAACAGGATTTCTTTAGAAACAGAAGAAATTCAAGCACAGAGAAATACATAGGGTGGAATCAGAAGCTGGAGGTCAATGGAACCCAGAAGAGAAGGAAGAAGACATCACCACATGACAGGAACCTAAGGGCTGCCAGCCAGTCAGAACCCTACTGACCCATGAGGAAGCAAACCTTCTAGCCTATGAAACTGTGAGCCAATAAATTCCTATTGTTAAGCCAAGTCATTGCACGGTATTTATTATCACAGCCTGGGAAACTGAGACAGGGACTTTTTATCTCAATGCCTAAAGTTTTCTCTGTGTGACTGAATGGCTTGTTTCTTTTAAACAAAGTTTCATGAACTAATATGTTGAGAACTGCTTGGCATGGTGCAATCTTTCTGAATTTGTTAGAAAAAATGTAAAGACTGTTTTTATTTAGATATTTCTCAAAATAAATCTTTCCATACCATAAGTCCTTACACAAAACAATCTGATGTATCAGTGTCATGCTCAAATTTTGACTGCGACCCAGTTGGAGTTGTTTTCCCACCAACTCTACTGAAGGCCAAGGCCATGGCCCACGTTGCTTGAGCCAAATCAGACAAGGAGCAGCCTCTCTGGCTCCTTGGTTGGTGGAAAGACTTTGTAACATTATAACCTCAGTTTCAGCAAAAATACAAAGTCTGAAATTATAGTGTCTCCTGGATTTCTTCACCCAATTTTGTCTACAAATAGAAATGAATTTATGTATTTACTGAGTAACTGAGAAGTACTTTAATAAAGTGTTTATTCAATGTTTCCAAGAACCAAAGAAGAATTGTATGGCAGTTACTATGGCAATTTTAAGCTCTATGCCTTTTATTTTACTTTCTAAGTGGTCAGTTTCAGCTTTGTTCTAATCTCATTTTATTCCCATAAGAGAGCTATAGATTGAAGTGCAAATTTTCTAGTGTTCAGTGCTCAATTTATAATGTTAATATTTATAGAGAATTCAGAACATTGCAAAGTTAGTTTATAATAGGAGCCTAGCCTTAGAAAATATTGTAGGAATTGTCTTTATTTGAACAGTTATATTGCATTGGAATGTTGACTCAGTAAATAAAATTGGGATTACAATATAAAAACACTTTTATGTATAATAAATATATGTATTATATCTATAAAAATGAGAGATGGATTTTTTGGTTGTTTTTCTAGAATAGAGATCTTCAAAATCTCGTAATCAACAGAGTGTCTTATATTGCTCTCAATAATCACTGGGGAAGAAAACATGGGATGTTAGTATCAAGCAAAATAGTCTTTTTTTTTTCCTCCCCAGATATTCTCTTTGTACTTACTTTCAACATTTTATTTTATAAATTGCAAATAAAATGTCCTTCTTAAGGGAGTTTCTTCTTCTGGAAGCCTAAATTAGATTGTACTTAACAAATTAAGAAACATGAAATTATTTCTTTTAGGCATAAACTTTACATAAGTGTGTAGCTAAACAATATGTATTTAACTGAAAACGAAATAAAGTAAGGCATCCAAATGACGAAGGTAAAGTGTAGGGATAGTCTTTCTGATCTCAGCATGGCACAGAAAGAAATCTATTTGCTGATAGAAAAAAAAATGATCACACATTAACATCTGGACTTCATGTGGATATTTGCTCAATAATTAGCAGCAGTCCTTGCTCAGCTACATTCCTACATCTGGGAACAAAACATCATGAAGACTGAAAATAAAGACAAGGAGAAAAGAAAAAAAAAATCCCTGCTATAAAATAGCATGGTTACTCTACATTGTAAATTAAAAGGCTCTTGATACCATTTTTTGGAGAGAAAATGCACTTTCTCCAACAGCTATACCCCAGGTACTACTCTGAGATACCTTGTAAACTGACATTTTATCATATATTCATGGGGAAAGATTATGAATTTAAATAATTCTTAAGTGATTTAGGGATGATATAAAAATCTATTTAAAAACCATTTGCATACTGATACTCTTTTAATTAAACAGTGTATCAATGGCAATATATTGATGTCAATTAATAGATCATTATCACAGATGGTTTTTCAAGGCATAAAAATACAAAAGATGTTTAAATTCCATTACATGCTAAGAAGAAGGTGCCTCACATAGGTACAAAAGAGCCTATGTTGGAAAGAAAAGTATATCTTTTCGCTAGTCTTTTTTTTTTTTTTACTTTATTTTTTACATTTAATAATTGAAAATGTAAACAATTAAAAACTAATAAACACAGATGAATAAATATGTACATTTCTCAATTAAATGTACTGGATACATATAAAAAATTTTTTAATCAAACAATACATTACACAATATATTTGGTTCATAGTAACGCATTCATACAGTATTTGTCCTTTTGTGTCTGGCTTGCTTCGCTCAACATAATGTCCTCCAGGTTCATCTATGTTTCATTAGTCTTTAAAGCAGAAAAAAAAACTGCAGAATACCAACTATACTGGATTGTCTGCAACTTTTCTCATAATAATGACAACATAAATATATTTACCTGCTCCTAAGAACAATCTGATACGGCAAGTTCCTTGAGACTGTAATGCAGGTTTTTATTCTCTGTTAAATTCTAGAGTCTATGGAAGATACACTGTGTAGTTTTTCCAAAGTATCATGGAATATGTACCATATGTTTTCTGAAGCTGCTTATCTTTTAATTGGCTAAAGCATGAGCTCATATGGTAAACACAAGCTGGGCCTATATAGTTCATTGCAAGTGTGGAAATAGTCTCCAGAGATTTCAACTTTGCTTGCCAGATCCGTCTGGGCTTGCTTTGAAAGAGATTGGTCATTGCCTCTGACATTGGCCCAATAATCTTGGAGCAAAAGAAGCCTGAAAACTGCCGAATTTTCTCTGGTCTGACAGACTAGGTTATATATCCATGAGGGTGGTCCTGGAGGTTCACAGGGAAAGAAGATTGCACTTTATATTTTTGTAATTTTTTCCTCTCCCTTAATTATTAGCTCTTCATTGTGTTGACTGAAAAGTTTCAGCACATCAATCTTTTATCACAGTTCTGAACACTGACCACTAATATTTGTATATGAATATGTGCAGCAAATCGATAGGTGATTTTGGCCACTTAAGATGGTCTGTAGTATCAAAACTGGGAAACTTTGAAATATACCTGCTTCAGGCCAATGGAGCAAAAAATTTGTAACCACTCTATTTCTACCTTCTTATCCTCCAGGCCATTTTAGAATTCTATAGCCAAGACCATGGTGTTCCCCTGGCATCATTAAACCATTTGTTCTTCATTACATTCTGTATCCTATACAAACCATTCACCCTTGCCTTCAAGCAATTCCTTCATCCCTTTCCACACTTCCCTATCCTTCAGCTTACAGCTCTCAACAAATTTTATTTGTCCATTTGTTTCCTTTCTCGTTTTGATTACAAACAGAATTATGAAAGGTCTAAATCAGATCACATTTTAGGAGAAATTAGATGAGTCGATGCATTGATTAACCCATTTCTCCTAGACGACAAAAGTCCCTCACACTTCATTGGGTTTACTGATATTTAAATGATCTGATACGTATGTATGTATGTCTGCCAGCTTAGAGGAAAACGGCCCTTAAAGAAAAGACTCCATCCAGAGGTGAGGACGTGAATAGATATAGAATGTATAATTCCCTAAGCTCCTAAAGTAGTCATGAATAGTGAATGCTGGGCCGAGAAAAGGAGGGACAGTGGATCTCCCATTTCACGGAATTTAGGTCTGTTTATTACAAAAGTGTCATTTTGGTGTTAATTATTTTTGAAACAATAATTTGGTCATATTTCTGCTGTTTTACACTTTTAGCAGTAGTAGCCAACAAATTTTACATCTTCTCCAAAAGACAATGATCTTCCTTAATCTTAATCTAAAATAATCTAAAACCAAACTAAATCTTTTTAAAGATGTATACTCTAATACATATATATACATATGTATAATGTGTTATACATATGCATACAATATGTTATAGATGAACATGTAAGAAAAAAAGGCCATGCCATGCAAGTTGAATGTGTATCTGCAAAGTCAATTTATTTTCATAAAGGTCAGTAATTCAGTGACATATCTTAGCAGAGATATGTCTTAAAACATGAGTTATTCCTTCTGCTGTATTTGACATTAATTGGATCCTTATTAGAATAAAGGGCCAAGTTCAGTAACATTTTAATGGAGGATTTGGAAAGACTGGACATGCATAGCAAAAATAATTAAAAGGACTCAGAAAGAATGGTCCCTTTGAGGAGGGTTAGAGAAGTCAGCTTTGCTTATGTTAAAGAAGGAAAACATAGGTTGAATTTAAGTATTTTAAAACACAATGGAAGTGTTAACAATAGGGTGGTATATGAGAACCATATATTTTATGCATGATTGTTTTGTAAACCCAAACATAAAAAAATAAAACACACACACACTGGAAGATACTTAGTTTACCTCTTAAGTTTTTAACTCTCTTCTAGCATAATTTTTTGTACAACAGAGACTAGAAGGCTAAAGCTATAATTCTCAGAGTACTTTGCAGGAAGCATTTTCTTGTGACCTAAGTTCTACCAACCAGATACACCCAATTGAGACCTGGAGGCAGAAGTGAGCAGTAAGGGGACATAGCAGATTGATATGTGCTGTTAAGGATATCAAATCAGTTAATACTGGTAGTGGAGGCACTTGGTTCTTTTAAGGCAAGCTGTGGTCTATTTCTGGCAACCATTCCCTGGTGTTTTAGGTGTCAAGCAGCAAGCTAGAGCTGTTTAGCTGTCCTGTGTACCCTAGAATAGCCCATGGAGGTTTGGGCATTTTCCTTGGCTGCTGTGCAGTATCCAAACTCACTACCTAAGTCCTCCCCCGCCCTCCCCCCTCCCCCAATAATCCCCTTTCTTCTAAATCTAGCTATTTTGGATTACATTTTCTGTAAGTAAAGTTCCTGCACAATGTAGCTACTAATAAAAATTTTTGTGTGATAATAATAACTAATGAATGCTTTTTCCATGCCAGCATTTTACATACTATTTCACTTCATTTTAACCCTATGAGACTAACTTTCCCGGAACTACTCAGCTAGTTACTGGCAAAAAGATAGTCAAATCCAGGTCTGTCTTGATATGGCCATTTCTAAGAACAAAGGAAATGGATTTAAAGGTAAGCCAAAGAGATCATTTAGACATAAAATAAATAGTTTAACAGAAGAATAATTATGTACTGGAATAGGTTAATCAATGAACTCAAAGTTTTATCACTGAACGTCCATAAAATGCCAAGTCTGGGGGCAAGGAACCATTTATTAGACTAGATCTCATCTGACATACTTTCTAGCATTTCAGTTCTTTATCCTCAGGTCCTCTAAGATTCTAATTGATCAATGTAATTTGATATTAATAACTCCATGATCCTATAGTATAATTTTATGCTAGCATATTGATAGATTAAATAATGTGACTATGTAATAGGTAATGATGATGTTTTTATAGTCAGCTGTTTATACTTTTCTGAGAAACAGGATTACAACATGTTTAAACCACCCAGCAATTCCTTATATCCTAACATACCCCCCAAAAGTATTCAATTTCTCCCAATTGCTTAGTAATTATTATTTAAAACTTAGTTTAGGAGAGTAGATGTAGTTCAAGTGGTTGACGGCCTGCTTCCCCTGTATGAGGTCCCAGGTTCGATCCCTGGTACTTCCTAAAAACAAAACAAAAAAATGAAAAAACCAACTCAGGGGAGCTCGTGTAGCTTAGTGGTTGAGTGCTATTGCCGGCTTCCCACATACGAGGTCCTGGGCTCAATCCTCAGTCCCAGGACCTCAAAAAACAAACAAACAAACAAACAAACACACAAGCTTTGTTCAAATCAGGATTTAAAGCTTATACGTACAATTGTTTGATAAGTATATTGTCTCTTTTGATCTATTAGCCAACTTCATTCCTTTTTCCTCCTGCAATTTATTTATTTAAAAACTTAAGTAATTTGTCCTGATGAATTTCTCACAGTTTGGGTTTTGCTCATTATATCCCTTTGCATTTATTTAACATGTTCTTCTTTCCCCTTTATTTTCTGTAAAACAGTATTTTTAGAGACTTTTTCAAGTGTAGGTTTGATTTTCTTGGATGACAAAAATACTTCATAGACAGTGATATTTACTTTTACCAGGAGGCACAGGTTGTCTGATTCTCTTTTTTGTGGTGTTAATAGCTATTAATAATTATTGTCTGGATCCATTATTTCATTAAGGATTGGTGATATTCTAACTCCATGAGTACTTATTTATTTCTTATCTAGTAAATTCTCTAAGTTAATTAGAGAGTTTATTTTGTTTTCTATATTTTCTCTTCCTTCTCTCTGTTCTTCTTAATACAACATTTACAGAGCCTGCAGCCACTATGTCCTGTGTTGTTTTCCTTCTACTTATTATTTAATCTAAGTTTAACAAGTGAATATATGTTAAAGTATTGCCACCAGTCCTCATGCCATTGATTCTTCAGTTGTTTTTATTGTCTGAAGTTTATTCTCTAGACTTCCAGGAAAATGGTGGGTTAGAAATACAAGGGACTCTCTTCTCTCCCAGAAAAAGTAATATCATTGAGTGTGAATGGATTAAACACCCCAATCGAAAGATATAGGCAGACAGAATGGATTAAAAAAAAAAACACAAACCATCCATTTGCTGCCTACAAGAGACTTGGCTTAGACCCAGAGATATAAACTGGATGAAAGAGAAAGGTTGGAGAAAGATACTCCATGCAAACAGTAACCAAAAAAGAGCAGGAGTAGCTATACTAATATTATATAAAACAGACACTAAATGCAAAAATGTTATGAGAGATACAGAATGCCATTATATATTAATGAAAGGGACAAGCCACCAGGAAGAAATAATGATCATAAATATCTATGCACCTAACCAGGATGTCCCAAAATACGCAAGACAAACTCTGACAAAACTGAAGGGAGAAATAAACATCTCTACAATAATAATTGGAGACTTCAACACATCACCCGCATCATTAAATAGAACAGCTAGACAGAAGATCTACAAGGAAACAGAGAAATTGAACAGTATGATAAACAAGCTAGACCTAACAGACATATACAGAACATTGTATGCCAGCCAAATGAGTGGGTTATACATTCTACTCAAGTGATCATGGATCTTTCACCAGGATAGACCATATGTTAGGTCACAAGGCAGGTCTCAATAAATATAAAAAGATCGAAATTATACAAAGCACCTTTTCAAATCATAATAGAATGAAACTGGACATCAATAATAGATAGGAAAGGGGAAAATTCCGAATGTGTGGAGGCTAAACAACACATTCCTAAACAATCAGTGGGTCAAAGAAGAAATTGTAAGTGAAATTAGCAAATATATAGAGATGATTGAAAATGAGAAAAGAACTTATCAAAACATATGTGATACAGATAAGGCAGTGCTGAGAGGGAAATTTATAACCCTAAATGCCTATATTGAAAAAGAAGAAAGCTAAAATCAAAGAGCTAACTGAACAACTGGAGAAACTAGAAAACGAACAGCAAACCATTCCCAAAACAAGCAGAAGGAAAGAAATAATAAAGTTTAGAGAAGAAATAAATGAAATTGAGAACAAAAAAAGAGAAATTCAGCAAAGCCAAAAATTGGTTCTTTGAGAATATCAGTAAAATTAACAAACACTTAGCTAGTCTAACAAAGAAAAAAAGAGAGAAGATGCAAATAAATAAAATCAGAAATGAAAGGGGGGAAGTTATGACTGACACCCAGAAATAAAAGGTATCATAAGAAGATATTGTGAGAAACTGTATACCAACAAACTAGACAAACTAGATAAAACAGGCAGTTTCCTAGAAATGCACAACCTACATTAACTCTACAAGACTACAAGAACTTAACAAACCAATCACATTGAAATAGATTGAATCAGTCATCAAAAATCCCCCAACAAAGGAAAGTCCAGGACTAGATGGATTCACAGATGAAACCTACCAAGAATTTCGAGAATTAACACCAATCTGTTTAAACTCTTCCAAAAAAAAAATACGAGGAGGAAAATTACCCAACACATTTTATGAAGTCAGCATCACCCTAATACCAAAGCTAGAGAAAGGTACTATAAGAAAAGAAAATTACAGGCCAATTTAGCTAATGAACATAGATGCAAAAATTCTCAAGAAAATATTTGCAAATAGAATTCAACAGCATATCAAAAAATTATGCACCACAACGAACTGGGGTTTATTACTGGTATTACAGGGTGGTTCAATATAAGAAAATCAATTACTGTAATACAGCACATTAGCAAACTAAAGGAAAAAAACACATGATCATCTCATCTGCACACGGATGTTCATAGTGGCATTATTCATGATTGCCTAAAGATGGAAACAACCCAGTGTCCATCAACAGATGAATGGGATAAACAAACTGGTGTATACCCATGATGGAATATCATGTAGCTGTAAGAAGAAATGAAGTCGTGAAGCATATGAAAACATGGATGAACCCAGAGGACATTATGTTGAGTGAAGCAAGCCAGACGCAAAAGGACAAATACTGTATGATTGTGCTGTTATGAACTAAATATATTGTGTAAACTCATGGAGTTAATGACTAGAATGTGGGTCACCAGAAAATAGAATGAGGTTAGAGAATGGAAAGCTGAGGGTTAACTTGTCCAGAATTGGTAAAAAGGATATTTGTTAATCTTTGGAAATGAATAGAAAAGATGAAAGCACAACATAGTGTGTGTAAATAGCAGTGCTATTATATGGTATGAAAGAGGTTGAAAGAGAATCCTTAGGTCATGTATATTACTAGAAGGAAGGCTAAAATATGTAACATGGGACTGAATAGTATAGTAGAACCTCATATGAAATATGAATATGGGTAACATTGCATATATAAGACTGTTTTTCTTTGAAACTGAACAAATGTATGTTAATGATACAAGGTGTTTATATCAAGCAAAACAACAACAACAACAACAACAAAACACAACAAATCCCATCATGCTAAGTGAAGCTTATTCTCTAGTAGATTCCTCGGGAAGGACTATATGGGACATTTCCTGAATTCTTGCATGTTCATAAAAGGTTCAGCATTTTTAGTTGAAGGTCACTTTGCATATAAAATCCCTGGCTTATGTTTTCTTTCCTTGGGTATCTCAAATATGTTAAGATATTTCAACATCTTCTGTCATAAATTGTTGCCCTAACAAGTGTGATAACAGTCAGGTTTTCTTTTCCTTATAAGTATTTTGGTCTTTTCGTCTATAAACTCAAAAAAATTTTTTTTCTTTTCTTAAAAGATAATTTTGCTAGAATATGCCTTAATGTGGTTTTATCTGGTTAAACGTTTCAAAGGATGTGGTTTGTTCCTTCAATATGTATGCAGCTTAAAATTTTTATTTTAGAAATGTTTCCTTGGATTACACATTTTATTGTTGATTCTATCCCATTGCTTTGAGTTACTTATTTGGACAGCTCTACTACATATGTGCTGGATTTTATTTGTCTTTCTTCTATCTGTTGTTCTCTTTAAAATTATTTTTATTTCTTTCTTTACTTTTATATTTTCTTTTAATTTTCTCTTTCATATATTCTATTTTATGTAAGGTATTATCCATGTATTCAAAGGTCTTGCTCATTATCCAAATCTGTTTATTTACTCTTGTGTTGCTTCTCCTTTAGTCATCATTTCTGAAATCATTTTTACTTTTATTTTTAAATCTTTCCTGAGTTCTTTCAGCCTCATTTTCAAATATTCCTTTTTTTCCCATCAGCTCATTTCTGGGTTTTCCTAATTCTTCTGGTATTCTTTTATAGTTTCTCTTATTTCTTAAATTCTATTAGCTTATTTTGAAATATTTGGGAATATTTTAAATTTGTTTTGTGGAATGTTTTCTGGCATGTCTCTATTGCCTATATAAATGTTACTCTGCACATGGTTCTTTTTTTAATAAAAACTTTCCATGGGATTTGTCTACAAGGCACCTTTTTTCTGATTGTGTGAGAAGGGTTTTTCTGTGCTCAAAGAAAGGGAGAGTCAGGTGAGCTTAACCTAGCTTTTTGGAAATTTTATTCTGGACTTCCCCTTTCTTTTGCCTTTATTTTCTCCCACCCTGATCCTTTTAGATTGTCCTTTCATCAGTTTCTCCTTAAATTGGGTTATTTTCTTGAAAGAGGTCTTCAGTTGGTCAATTTGGAGAGTTTTGGGGGTCCAGACTCCCCTGCATTGTGGTACCTTGTATTCACTCATGAATTAGAGCCTCTGACAACCCCTGCCAGATGTGACTACTTCTCTCAGATTGGCCAACTGAGCTTTTCACCTTGGTGGGCACCTCTCATTTTGGGGGTAAATACCTGTTAGCAATTCAGTTTCTGGATCTCAGGCTCATGAGATGCACTTCTATCTTCTTTCCATTTTCTCCCATAATGTGGCTGATACCATGTGGGTTTAATATCAGGCCCAAGAATAAGGATTGTAGGAATTCCTTTCTTTGAATTTTGCTGTAGATGTTGGCTATGACTTTTCATTTTGTTTATTATTCTAGCTTCTCTGTTTCTTTTTATCGGAGGTTTGGAGAGATTAAAAAATTAGGCCAATGTTGCCTCTTCCATCTTGCTGGAAACTAATTATCAGTTTATTTTAATTCTTATCTCATGACTCAAAGAGAATTTGAGCTTTTACTTGATGAGCTTTAGAAGTAGGTAAATTAACAATTCATTTTGCATATTGGGGTATTGGCCTGTTAAGAGTGTGTAGATTCAACCATATGCTCTTTGGAAGTCTTTTCCCATTGTTGCATACTACTATAATACAATTTAGTCGCTTCAGAAAAGCTGTAGCTAATGAATTCTTAACCAATAGACACCGTGTCCATTATAAGTGTGTGTGTATTACTATATATAATACATATCTATACAGTATATATGAAACATGATTTGATTTATAACTTTGTAAAAATAAGTATGTTTTTAAAAAAATTAAAAACAGAATATGTAATTTTTTCCTATAAAAGATTAAAGCAATACATTACCAATTTAATATATATTTTTTCTTTTTATCCTAAGTTCTTTCCTCTCACCTAATAAAGAAAGGAAAGAATGCTTTGTCAAGTTCAAGACCCATTTGGATCTGTGGTTTCTAAATGTCAAGCCCAAATCGAACACTCTGGAGTTTAACTCTGTTTGCTTTTGGTTTCTCTGTTTGGCTTCCTGTTTCTAAGAAAAGAAGAAAGCAAACAGGCTCCAAAAGTCTATTAAAAAGATCACAAGGCTTTGACAAAATCCAGTGGTTCACATGACTAAACACTTTCATGAATTTTTAAGTACAAATGAATTGAAAAATGTAAATTAAATTTACCTGTAAGATATAGTTGGCCTTATAAAATGTCCTTGGGAAAAAAGCTGTTAGGTAGGGTTTGGCCAAACTCAAGTGTTTGAAAAGCACTGTTGTTGGAGATGCAAAATGAACCTCAGAATTTGTACAGATTTTGTGATTTTCCTGCTTATAATTTTGTTGTACTTATTCCCACAGCTAATTTAAAATGACTCCCCGTGCACCACCACCCCCCCCAAAAAAAAAAAAAAAAGAAAAAAGAAACCAGGGCAACTAAAAGGTTTGATTAAATTTCTTAATACTTTTAATCCTTTCTTGTTATAATTTGGTTACTGAGACAAATTTTCTCTGTGGGCCTCCTAGTAAATCACTTTCAAGTTGAAACAAAACAGGAATTCTTTTAAATAACAGAGTTAGTATTCATTTTAGGCTGCTTAAAATTTATGCAGAAACTGTAGAACGTCTCTTGTAAAGTGTTGTAAATGATCCCAGAGACTACTGTGATGGGCTTATCCATCCAACTTCACCAAAAATAAATAAATGAATGAATGAACATGATGTTCTGGTATATAAAGTAGAAGACAATGTTATTCAGTTTTATATCTAATTTTATTTATTTTCCATGTTCTTATATGTTAGTGTTGACAAGGTTACCTCAAGATAACATGAGAAGTATTTTACTTTATGTCCCCAGTAGTATAAGTCTATTTGGTTTGATACTCTAAGGATTTGATCCAAAACAATCTTTATGTTATATATTTTGACATGAAAAATGGTTAAATCATGTTTAAATGTGTTTTTTTTTTCTCTATTTTTGAGAATTTCAGACTATCCAGGAATGATATAAATCTCCGGTCTTTAAGAAGCTACTCTGAACTATTCATCTGGAAAGAGTAACCCAAGCTAGTGTATTTATGACAATTGAGGCCTTTCCAGAAGGGAGAAACTATGGAAAGATCAACGATTATGGCATTTTCAAGCTTTGGTGTGCTTAGAAATTTTTAGGGAAACCTCTTAAAATGCATGTTTCAGAGCATGAGCCCCAGATATTCAGACTAAGTAGGTTTAGGGTGATGTCCACGAACCTACATTTTAAATACATGTGATGCTGTGAGGTTGTCTTCAAATCTTGGTTTTATAAATAACAATATTGGAATTTTAGATGCCAGGTAAAGAATCTAAGACAAATTTGGGAACCTAGTGCTCAGGACAGAATTGGTTATTTAAAAATTAGCTATTGTACTTTAATCATTGGCAGTTGAGACAAATAGGAGCCAAAAAACCCATGAAAATGGCGAGTAGCCTGATGGTTGAAGACAGAAGACCAATTAAATAGACTATGGAAGTTAGACTTTGTAAACTATAAGGAACTTACTCTAGTTTCAAGTGAAAACAGAAGGAGGGTTTGCAGGTATGAGTGTCTAAATAAATAGATAAAATATTTGAAATGCCCATGCTAACTTCTCTCAGGGTCTTCTGGATAAGAAGTCAAGTCAGGTAGTATACCATAAAATTGGGCCTCTGTCCTGAGCAGCTTGCTCTGAACTACTTCATACTTTATGTTCTGACTGGTTCCTGATTTCCTGGCTTGTCCCCCCATGACTCATTTTCTGCTAATAAGTCTTCAGAACTGGCTTTGACCTTTGGCTTCCCTTCTTTAACCACAATATAGAGTATTTTGCCACATTACCACCCACTGCCTTGGGCAGTTCCTGCTTCCTCTACCCCCTGCTACTGAGCCAGGTCATGCCTTGAAGGGTTTGGACTCCTGGAATTGGAGTCAAGGTCTGCCTTGCTCCTATGTGATCACAACCACCTGTTCCCTCCACTCACTCTGGTCCATTTATTGTGGTGTTCTTCCTGGCACTGACTGAAGTAACAGGTGGCTTTTTAGGATACAGGCAGGTCAGTTTCCATTGGCAATATGGTTCTCAAATTTATATGTTCACTAAAATTCTCAAAAGAGTGTCTTAAAAATAAGAATACTCAAACTCCTATAGTTCTGAAGAGCGTTCCAGACCAGTGATTGTCAAAGTGGGATCCTCAGAGGCCTTGCATCAGCATCACCTTGGAGCTTTTTAGGACTGTAATTCCTTACATATCAGACCAACCAAATCAGGATCTTTGGGGGGTGGGGCCCAGCAATCTGTTTTACAAGGTAGGCCCCATTCTGACTTACAGATTTCTGGGTGATGCTAGCAGTGTGGCCTGATCCCAGACATGCTGAAGAAGAATCTGGGTTGTTTTTTTTTAACAAAATATTTAGGTTTTAGAGGCACTGGTCTGATAACAGTGCTCTTTTTTATAGTGCATATATATATAAAAACATAACATATTTGCCATTTTAACCATTCTAAGTGTATAATTCAGTGACATTAAATACATTTATAATGTGCTGCCATCAGCACCATCCATTTCTAAAACTTTCTCTTCACTCCAAGCAGAAACTCTGTACCCATTAAGCAATTACTCCCCATTCCCCCCTCATTCCAGCCCCTGGAAACCTCTAATCTCCTTTCTGTCTCAATGAATTTGCTAATTCTAGATATTTCATGCAAGTATAAACAATACACTATTTGCCCTTTTGTGTCTGGTGTATTTTTTCAGTGCTAGGGCATAAGGTTTGCAAGGTTCTTTGTGTTGGAGCATGTATCAGAATGTCATCCCTTTCTACGGCTGAAGAATGTGTACATGTATGTACTATGTATGTACCACATTCTGTCTATCCATTCACCTATTGATGGACAATTGGGTTGTTTCCACCTTTTGGCTTTTGTACATAATGCTGCTATGAACATTGGTTCACAAGGATCTGTGTCTCTGCTTTCAGTCCTCATGGTTATATTTCTAGAAGTGGCTTTGCTAGGTCATATGGCAGCTCTATGTTTAACTTTTTGCAGAATCGCCAAAATGTTTTCCACGGCAGCTGTACCATTTTACATTCCCACAAGCAATGCATGAGGGTTCCAATTTCTCCACATCCTCACCACCATTTGTTATTTTCCATGATAACTGTGTTTTTAAGTTGCCCCAATGGTTCTTAGGCATAACAAAGTTGGTGAACATCTGCACTAACACATGTCTTTTACTCAAGTGAGGGGCCCTGCTGTTCAGTGCCAGCTTGATGTTTCTCGAAGGTTTTTCTGTTTAAATATATTTCTCCTAGTGCCTTTATGGTTCGTAGCACCAACCCTGTATATTATCCATGTTTCAAAGCTGATTTGAGGCTTGACTACTTAATGCCTATAAAACCTATTGAGATGCTCTGGTAAATTCCTGGGTCAAAGAAGCATCCATATATTTGAGGCTTTGCCATCACTGGTACTTTAATAGAGTTTAACATGACATTCATGTAAGTCCCTGAAAATGATGATTCCACTCTCAACTTAGGTTCTAAGGCAAAACAAACAAACAAGAAACCCCACAAAGCACCCAAAATGGAAATAGAACAATAATCTATAGCCACCTGTCCCCCAAATCAATTAGGATGATGGCAGGCAACAGTGTCCATATGTATTCTTTCATTTTTTATTCAACTGAACTAAGTTTAGTGACTTGCTGGTAACGAGAAGCTCATCTGTGTTTGTGATGTCTTATCTGCCACTACCATAGCTTCCCAAACATGAACTACAATTTCTGAATAATGAATCAAACTGATGTAATGTTATCTTTAGAGACATATGTCGCAAATATTTACCTCACAGTATGTAAAAAACAAACAAACAAACCTCCTTTGGTCTATTTCAAAAATATCATTTCTTCTATGAGTTTTCTAAAAAGGAGAAATATGAACAAAAAATATATACCAATTCCACTGGGTGCCATTTGAATGAGAAAACATATTTATTTCATTAGAGATGCTGCTAAAATTATAACCTTTGTCACACAATCTACCTTGTAGTATAATTACTTGTGTATGTGTCTGTTTTCCTGCTAAACTGTTCGCCTCTAGAGAATAAAGATTGGGTCTCATTTATATTTGAAATCTCCGTGTTACACAGTGGTGCCTTGCAAATCTCAATAAATATTTATAAAGTGAAAAAAATTAATGATCTCCTTACTCCTTCCAAAATCTGGAACTTTCTTTGTCCTGTTACTCTTTAGTGTATTGCTAACCAAACTTCTGGCTTACCATAACAATTCAAAGCTTAAACCTTAAGGACTTACTTGACTGAAATGTCTAGGACCAATTAATCTCTCAGATATATCCCTTTTCTCCCCATAGTCATAAGGGGCTGTGGATTTGGTGAAACTAGTAAATAGCTTCACAAGGAAAAGTTGATAGTATTCCCTTCTCATCTTTTGAAAGTAATAATCTATAAACATCAGAATAATTTCCTATCTATCAACCCTTTTTATAAATAGTCTTGCTCACTAATGCAGAGAAAAAGACAAAAATACTGAAAGAATTTGTGCCTACCAAATTATGGGAAAGGGCAAAGGAAAAGAAATGACCTAAGTTGAATAATAAGAATTACTATGTTTTTAGGTGAAAAATGATTGACTATTACCAATTTCCTATGGTTCAACTTAGTAATTATTTGCAATTTCCCAAGCATATTATATTTGAAATCTCCACAGTGCCTAGTAGTGCCTTTCAAGTAAAAGTGGTTCTTTCAAGTCAAAGACTTTAACCCATATGACAATTTCTATCAACTCCAACAGCTGAGTCCAGGAGATTCGTGAGTTTTGTAAACCAAGGTTCCAAGGACACTTATGGATAGAAGCTGTGGGGATTTAATTTAATTTATTTTTATTTTTTATATTTTAGCTCTGCTTTTAAAATTTTCTAATAAAAAGGCTTAAAAAAAAAGATAAAACCAGAAAGAAATTGGAATATTTAACTATACTTTTAAAACTGTGGTTGATGAACAACATGCATTAGAGTTACTTTGGTTTTTGCAAAAATGTAAATTTGTTGGCCTGACTTATTGATTCAGAATCTTAGGGTGAAGCCCCTGAAGTCAGCATTTTTAATTGATAAAAGATGAATCTTATACCAAATCTGGTGAAAAACACCAAATTCTAGTTCACCAGCTTCTGTTCATGAATGAAGTAACTGATGTCTGAAGATACTGATTGATGTATCCTTATGTCATGAAACTAGTAAGTAGTAGGACCCGTTTGCAAATCCAGACATTGTGATTCCTGGTTCCATGTTTTCTTCTACTAAGCAGAAAAAGGCACTGCTTTTTCTTACTGCCTCTTCTGATCTCTTACTGCTTTTTTTTTTTTTTAAAAGATTTATTTATTTTATTACATATCTCCCC
>PVKH010009107.1:0-19028 GCA_004027955.1 Chaetophractus vellerosus
AAATTATTTCCATTGTTAGGACTGGAGGGGATGAGACCCTGGAGTCTTTGGTAAAGACTGAGAAATGAGTTCAGAAGCCTGCATCCCTCCCCCCTCCCATTTGTTAAAAGGGGACAATGCTTCCTCCTCTGCCTCCCTCCCAGAGCTGCTGCCGGGTGCTAGGTCAACATCATTAATGGGAAAGGACTTTGATAAAAGTGTAAAATGATCTCTAGGCCTAAGGGAGGGATTCTCAGTCCTGGTGCACATTAGAATCACCAGGAGAGCTAAAAACAAAATAGAAAACAAAAGTGTTGCCCCTATCCCAGAGATTCTAATTTGTTCTGGGGTGGGACCCAGGCCAATACAATGCTCCCCAGGTGAGTCTGTGTCCAGCTCCAATTGAAAACTGCTGGTCTAAGGGACTCTACATTCTCTCTTTGGATGTGAAGGGGTAGGGATTAGGCTGTGGGTGGCCCTTCTCTTTGGCAGCTCCCAGGAGCCATGTCTAAGCCACTGCCACCAAGGCCATCTTGGTTGGCTACAGGGCAGCAGCTTGCAGTCAGAAGTGGACAGGAACGCTGGCTTCCAGCCTGAGCTGGGTCCAGGCTCTGTTTGAGTGTGTGATATTGGACAAGCGACTTCACCTGACTAAGCTTCCAAATCCCTAATCTGTAAAAGGGAATAATAACGCTTTGCTTATTGAGTTTTTGATGACTACTAAAGGAGAAGATGCAGGGAAAGTGCTTGGCACAGTGCCTACCCATGAGGGGCCCTCAGTGGCACCCCAGGAAAAAGCTCAACTCTCCTCTATTCCTGTGTCCTTTTGCCATTATACGTGGGATCCCAAACACCCCCACCACCACCTTTGGGGTTCCAGGTACTAGTGATGGGTATAACTTGGATACCAACAATAACCCTACAAAGGAGGATGGACTAGTCTCACTATTCTTTTTCTGCACGCGAGGAAAGTGCAACTCAGAGAAATTGAATCCCTTGCCCCAGGCCTCTCAGCCTGACTCCAGACCACCAGCCCAGGCCTCATTCTAGTTCATCCCAGCCCCACAGATCTTCTCTTAGCCCCCCACCCCCAACTGAACCCTGGGCTTCCCTACTGACTGGGTGTCAAGAAACTGCTACCTGTGCTTCACAGGGATTGAAAATGTCTGAACATGGGGGAAAAGCTAAAGGGAGATGGCACAGACTAGAGATTGAAAAAGAAGAGGAGTAATAGCTGAGCAGGAAAGCACCTGAGTCCTTGGGGCCAGTGGAGATGGACCCTGTGCTGCACAGGGGAGGGGGGGGGAGGTGGGTGCGAGTCACAGCCCCTGGTTGACTAGGGACTAAGACCCAGCTTCTGGACAAAGCCCTGTTTCTAAACTGCCCTGCGACCTCAGACAGACCATGGCCCCTCTGGGCCTCAGTGTTCTTACCTGTACTGTGGGAATATTGTATTATACTGTTGCTTTTCAAATTGCCAGGAGTCACCCATTAATTAGCAGGTGGTGAAATCATTTTAGTGGCTTGTGGCCAGCAATTAAAAAAAAATGAAATAGAAGGAAAAATATTGGAGTGCACTGTACATGGTAAGGGTTCAGATTGTTTTGTGAAACTTTGTATCACTTAGAAATCCATGTGTGTAGACATTCTGTAAAAGGTATTTCTTAATGTGGTCTCCATAAAAAAAACTTGAAGGCCTATTGGTTAGATGATTTTTATATTTCTATTAGTCCTATTACTTCTGTTAATTCAAGAAGTCTGCAAGACAAAAAGAATCTTTGTTTGGAGAAGGGGTGTGGAGAGTCGGTGCTGGGCAAGTGGGGGAGACCCAGCCACTGGGGTGTCAGTCTTCTGGAGTCCCAGCTCTGGGCAGATCTCCACTCTACCGTCCCTGGCCTATGGCCCTTCCTAATCTAATAATGCCTTTGAGGTTCCTCCATATTGTGGCATGCATCAGAACTTCATTCATTTTTACAGTTGAGTAATATTCCATTGTATGTATATACCACATTTTGTTTATCCATTCATCTGTTGATGGGCCTTTTGGCTATTGTGAATAATGCGGCTATAAACATTGGTGTACAAAATGACATTAGTTTTTTGTTTGTCCATTCCTTTGTTCTTTCATTCATTTATTTATCTAGGCTCCTAATGCCATCAAATAATATACTAGATACCAGAATATCAAGGTCAAGAAGGCACATTCTGATGGGAGAGACAGGCCTGTAAAAAAGACTTGTGCCTTGCACTAGGACATCCCGCTACTCTCCCCTCAGTAGTTGGAGCATCACTTTAAGACAGAGACCAGTTTGGTTGGCAAAGGAGTGGGTGATGTAATGTCTCAAACATAACTTGAAGGACTAAAATTTCTCAAAAGGTTTCTATAGACTAAACTCCTCATACACCCTAGCATCTCTCATAATCCTGTCTTACTTCCAAAATTATGCATGTCTCCTAATAAGACGTTAAGGAGGAGGGCCCTGGGAGGTCCTTGTCCTCAAGGTCTCATGGGTCTTTGACCTGCTCCTATATACATTTCTTGCCAGTGAGCATTTGAAAATCCCCTCCAGGCCAGGGATTTCCCAGTCTCTAGGGCTAGAAATGCTGCTTGGAGTCATGGCTGTCCTTCCCAGCATCGAAGTCAAGGCCAAGGTATTGCAAATATAGAAAAGGTAAAGAATGCATGAGCAAACATTTGCTGGATGTTGAAGTGATAAAAGGCACTTGGTGTCTGGAGTCTCACAGGTGGGAAAGAATGTAAGCCAGACCCAGTGGAGAGAACTCCCCTCCTCTCCAGTTCTGTTTGAGTCCCCCTCCACAAAAGTAATGAGCGATGCTCAAAGTGCACAGAACCTGGGTGCTCTGGTCACACAGTGGTGGTGGTGGTGGGGTGCTGGCAGCACTGGTTTTCCTGGCTGGTTGGACAGTCTCACTGAGCATTGTGTGTCAGTTGTTCAGGTGAAGGGGAAGAAAACTTTCTCAGCAGTGGGAAGACTATGTGTAGTGATTCAGCTGCCCCAAAGAGAAGAGCATCTTCTGTGAGCTTAAGTTATGATAGTTGTGGGATCTGAGCCTGGAAAGTTTGAATGGGAACAGGTTATGAAGTTCTTGCTGTGCGGTTCAAGGTTTTTGGTTTTTACTATCATTCTTCCTAGAAATTTGGCTCTTGCCCGAACTACCCCCTCCCCAAAAGCTGTCCCTTTGGTATCTTATACCTTTCCCCATGACACCATTCCTTGCTCGCCTAGGACTTTAGGTCCTTCTTTCTGTCTCATACCTTTAGAGCCTGTGAGTGTCGACTGGCGGATGGACTCCAACCAGCAGGCGCATCACACAGACAAGTTCCCTAGGCGGGAGCTGATTGTACGGAGAGGCCAGAGCTTCACTATGGGACTGAACGTGAAAAGAAACCCTTTCTCTACAGAAGATCTGGTGTTCACAGCTTCCACAGGTACCTACTCACCCACTTCACTCCTGAATGAGGCCCTTGGGACTGTGTATCTTAAGTGGTGTTGGTGGTGATACTGGGGTCACTGAGCCTTGGGCTCTGGCCTAGCTCTGCCATTGACTCATGGTGACCTTGAACACCTTGCTGCCCAACTCTAAGCCTCCAAGTCATCATCTTCAAGTCAAGAGGGATTTGGCCTACGTGGTCTCTCAAGTTGTTTCCAGCGTTATGTGCTGCTTCGTTGGATGACATCCCCCATAGGGCCCCTGAGATTGTACTGGAACCTGATCTTTCCCCACAGCCTGACTAGCACTTCCTGCTTCCCATTGTCCTGTCTTCTTAAACAGGGCCTTCCCCCTCAGAGTCAGCCAGGACAAAGGCCGTGTTTCCACTCTCCAGTGGGAGAAGTGGTGATGGCTGGAATGGAGTGCTCCAGGACAGTGACGACAGCTCCCCGACCATCAAAATCTCCACTCCTGCCAATGCACCCATAGGACGGTACCAACTGGGTGTTCAGATCTCCCGGGGCAACTCTGTGAATCTTGGGACATTCGTACTGCTCTTTAATCCCTGGTTGGAAGGTAGGCATCTAACCACCTACACCCCTAGCTATAAACTAAGCCCATAGGAGGGAGACAGGGAAAATGAGTTTCATAGGCGCAGGTTTGATTAGAGAAAGTTTGTGGGCTGTGGAAAGAGCACGGAAGCTAGATGTTAGAAGCCGTAGATTTGAATCCCAAATCTGCCCCTGACAAGCTATTCTACTCTGTGCTCTACCTCTTTGAGTCTCAGATTGATTCCTCACCATTAAATGGACATCCTGCTGTTTCCTCTGGAGCTATTGTGAGGTTCTCTTGGGCTTTATCAAACTTCTTAGCATGGTGTAATTATAAGGGACAATTACCAAAGTAGAATTCTCCAGCATGGAGAGAGCTTCCTGCCTGAAGGAGCAATGAGCAAGTGTCTCATCCCTGGGGTCTTGTTTCCAGACCCTCAGGTCATCCCAGCTTCTCTTTCCAGCTCATAATTCCTGCCGTCTGAGCTGGAAGCGTTACAACTCAATGCTGTATTCCTAGTTGGAGGTTGTGGTAAAGGTTGAAGGAGCCAGCTCCCAAGTCAGTCTTCAGGAGTGGGAGGAGGGCTGATCTCTCTAATCCTTTGTAGGATTCTAGTCTCTGATATCTTTTCTGTGTCTAACAGCGGATAGTGTCTTTATAAATAACCATGCTGAGAGAGAGGAATACATTCAGCAAGATTTTGGCATCATCTATGTGGGAAGCGTAAATCGAATTGGCATGGTCGGCTGGAACTTTGGACAGGTAAAAGGGTCATAATGGGGCTGGGGGCCATGTCCCTATTACCCAAGGAGTTCGGCAGCTAGCCCCACAGCTAGGCAGAAGATCCCACATCTGTCCATCTGCCTGCCCTTATATTCTTTCCTTCCTTCATTCAGAAGACAGTTATTGACCACCTACTATGTGTCAGGCCCCAAGCTACACACTAAGGATGCAATAGATGGCTAAGGAGTTGAGGAATTCACAATCTAATGGGCAAGGCAGACTTATAACTAAATCAGTGTGGTGAAGTATTACTGGTGCCACAACACAGAATTAAGGATCAAGGCCAATGGAGGCACTGGAGACAGAGTGAGAATAGTTTTGTTTTCTGCTATCTATTCCATGTAAAACTTTAATGAAACATCCTTGATTTGTGCACTCAGCCTTTCAAAGTTACACCTTCTTGGTATATACCCTGAGGTCCCTCCCTTGGCTCCCATCTCAATCCACAGAGTTCCCAGGTTTGCTTAGCCTAGAAAACTTACAGAGATTCCCTCCACCTTTTCTTTTTCCTAGCATATGAATAAAGTCATTAGAGTGAAGTACCTTGGGCAGGTGCCATGGATAACCAGAAGGGGGTAGGCAGGTGGGTGCTCTATATACTTCCAGACCCCATTCTATAGTCAACCAGAGCGATTCTGCATTCGTCTTTTATATGTTGGGTTTCTGTGTCAAATCTCCTTTGAAGAAAGAAAAAAAAGAAGTAAGGTAAGGGTGTAGAGTATACCTAGGGATGATAGGGGGGCTATTTTTGATAGCATGGTCAGGGAAGACCTTTCTTAGGAGGGGCCATTTGAGGAGACCTGAAGGAGGTGAGGGAGGGAGCCATACAGATATCTTGGGGAAGAGCATTCCAGGCAGGAGGAACAGCAAACACAAAGACCCTAAGGCAAGAGCGAGAGTGGCCTCAGTTTGAGAAGCACTGACTTAAAGTAAATGTCTTATTTTGTGAAAAATAGCTTCAAATACCTCTTTAAGTAAGATAGAGCTTTATAATTGAAACCCCAGGAGCCTAAATAATATTCTCAAGATCATGGGCCATCAGAGCTAGAAGGAAACTTTGAGATCAGCTTGGCCCCATCCCTCATTTTACAGATGGAGACACAAAGTCTGGACAGGCTAAGCCACTTGCTCTGGAGCCCACATCAGCAAGGGGCTTGGCTCTGCCATGCTCCCTCTGCTCACTTTCGGGGAGTCAGCACAGGAGAGCTCTGTTTGCAGGGTAGATGGCTGGGGGTGGTGGCTTTTCCCAGTAGCTACTCAATTCTGAAAGCCACAGGGTGGAAGGACCCAGACTGTCCTTGTGGCTCTCACCAGTGTGGTTCCCACCACTTTCATTAGTCTAGACTACTTGTCATTTCTTTCATCCCAACAACTGATCCCACTTTTGAACAGTTTGAAGAGGACATTCTGAACATTTGCCTCTCAATTCTGGATAAGAGTCTGAATTTCCGCCGTGACCCTGCCACAGATGTGGCCCGTAGAGGTGATCCCAAATATGTTGGCCGGGTGCTGAGCGCAATGGTGAGTAAGAGGGAAACAATAATTACTAGTTTCACCATTTATTGAACACCAACTATGGGTTAGACACATGCACTCATTACATGTGTCATCTTATTGAAGTGTCACAAAATCCAGGTGGCAGCTCTTGGCACCCCATTTGGCAAACATGGAGCATGAGGCTCCCCTAAGTTCAAGGCCTTGCCTGAGACATGTGGTTAGTAAGTGGCAGAGACAGAACTGGACCCAGGTCCACATGGCTCCAAGTCCAGGCCCTTTCCACTCTGTCATATGACCTTTCTCACATGACAAAGGGAAGTTGCACTTTTGATGTCTGTCAGGACATCAAGAAGCAGGGCCAAGACTTAACTCCATTGCTGGGCATCTAGAAAGGGGTGTATAGGGGGATCCCCCCTAGCCAACCTGCAGTGTCAACCTCCTTTGCTCTGCTCTGCCACAGAGTTACCAATCATAGGATCATCCTGTCACAGAATTACAGATTAAAAATGCTAAAAACAAAAGAGTTCTTTAACTTTATCCCTTTTAAATTAAATATCCAAAAGTGTCTAACTTTTTCTGTCTCTTAAAACACAATAACTGGTTAATGAACTAGACATTTCTTGGTTGCTTTACTTTCAAGTTAGATAATTTGCAAGCTAACAAACTAGCTCCCTGTTAGAAGTTTGAACCACCTTTAGACCACATAAGTATCTGGAGATCATTAGAGAGGGCTTCTGGAAAGAATGGAGTCTTAAACTGGGCCTTGAAGGAAAGGAGTTGGGTAAGCAAAGGTCTGTCCATAGGATCTGGAGGCACTGAGCTGACCCATGAGGACCAAAGCAGCCAGTGAAGGGTATGGGAAGAAAGTAGGGCTTGAGCTGAACTTTGAAAACCAAATGGCTGGAAAACCGAGTGGCCTGGGTGAAGCCAGATGAAAGCCAAGGCAGAGAGTAAGTGAAGCTAGGCAACTACTAAAGCTGAGCCTCCCTAGCCCAGAAGAGAGTGGGTGAGGCTGCCATCTCCTGCAGCGGCTGACTCATCCCTACCCTCGGGACAATCCACTTTATCTGGGTGCCAGTTTCCTCAGTTGCACCTCCCTGATGCTCTTTCCAGACCTCCTGCTTGGGCTGGGCCCCGAGCTAATTATGACTTGTACAGGCCTTTGAAATGCTCAGCTTTCAGCCAAAGATGACCCTGCTGATTACCACTTTGGTGTGAGAATGCTGGTGACTCAGGAGCTGGGGATGGGCTGCTCCATCTTCCATCTTGGGGAGGCCCCATCTTGCCTGACCCTAAGATTATTACAGCCCAGGCCCTCCTGGAAAGGGGCACAGAGCTCACCCTTGGACTGGGGGGCCTGTCCTGGGCAAGTATCCTTCTGTCTCCAGTCTCCCATTCTCACAGGCCTTGCCACTCATAGACTTTACCAAAGAGAGGGAGTAGGAATCACAGATTCTCAGGTTGGGGAGACTCAGAGATCATCATCCAGCCTCCTGTTTGTACAGTTGGGATAAATGACCATCCGTGCTTCCTAGACTCTGAAAACTTGACTACTGGGAGATACCTTGGAGGTCATTTGTTTCTAACCTTCCCTGTACTGGAAGATGAAGAAATAAGACCCAGAGAGGTGACTTGACTTGCCCACAATCACCAAGCCAACAAGTGGCGAGGCTGGGCTTGTAACATCGGCTTCTCCTTCTTCCTTTCTCTTTTAACATTTTGTCATGAAAAAGTTCATATATACACAAAAGTAGACAGAAAAATATAAAAAACTATGTACCGCTCACTCAGCTTCAGCAATGACCAACTCAAGACCTATCTTGTTTTATGTCTAACCCCTACCCCCACAAATTATTTGATAAATCCCAGGCATTACATCATTTTACCTGTAAATATTTCAGTATGTGTCTGTCAAAGATAATGAAACTCACATCTCTTCATTCCCAGTCCAGCGTTCTCTTCACACTACATCGTGGTTTTGTTACGGTAGAACTGTGCCCTAAGTTGAATGAATGGATGAAATATGTGCATGCATGAATGCATGAAAGAAAAACACTTTCTCTCTTTATTCTTTCAAGAAGCAGTTAGTTGCTAAAGTTCTGAAGTTATCTTTTTAGAAGACCAGTATACCAAAAGAGAGTTCCAAACCATGGACACCCAAATCAGACATCTGTGATGGCATGTGAGCTCTGGCAAGAAGTCCTCTGCCAGCTGGATTTCCCACCCTGCTCCCTCACTTACAAGCATTTGAGCCTACAAGGGGTCAAGGGCAATCAAACATGGCCCATTAGTCAGAGCCCTTTTAAATTCAGAAACCGTTCAATACAGCTAAGGGATTATTATTACAATTGTTCTTCTCAAATCACCTAGAAAGACACAGAAAAGTCTATTTGACAGCTCCCTGGCTTCCTTCCTCATCTCCCCACCTTGTCCCCTGAACTCTGCGTATTGCTCTCTGTGGGAAAGGTAAGGTGCTGATTCATTTGGATGGGGGTGGGGTGGGGGATTTCCTGCCCAGATCAATGGCAATGATGACAACGGCGTGCTTTCTGGGAACTGGAGCGGTGATTACGCCGGCGGCCGGGACCCAAGGAGCTGGAACGGCAGCGTGGAGATCCTCAAGGAATGGAAAAGTTCTAACTTCAGGCCTGTCCGGTTTGGACAGTGCTGGGTCTTTGCTGGGACCCTCAATACAGGTACCTGGGGTGTGATATACCTTTACTGGGTCAGGGGGCAGCAATACGGCAAGCCAAAGTACCCCTCCCATCACAACCCGAGTCTTCAGACTGACCCTTGATTTGCAGTGCTGCGGTCTTTTGGAATTCCCTCCCGGGTAGTCTCCAACTTCAACTCAGCTCATGACACGGACCGAAACCTCAGCGTGGATGTGTACTATGACCCCATGGGAAACCCTCTGGACAGAGGAAGCGACAGTGTGTGGTAAGTATCTGAACCTTTCCCTGAACCTAGGGTACCAAATCTGAGCAGCACCTTCCTCTCACTCACCATTCCCCTGGGACACAGCTTCAAACGAGGGTTGAGAGACAAGTAACATGTCAATCCATGGTTCAGAATGGAAATGCCGACAATGCCAATTACACATCAAGCAAGACCAAAAATGCTTCTCAGAGTTTTGCAAGTTCTGATGGTTGGTTCTATCTTGCTCTTGGTTAAGGTGTCTAGTAGCAGTGAAGGCTGTGGTTCATGGGCTCTGCAAAATTGTCCTGAATTTATAGGACTCATTAGACCTTAAACTACTTTAGAAGCCACAGTTAAAACTGTTGCTTTTCCAGTAAGAAATATAAATTTGTCTCATTCCAGGTCTTGCTTATGATTTATGGACTTTCTTAAAGAGTATGAAAAGCAACACATTTTCTCTTAGGCATCTGTACTTATTATATTCCTTGGTTGTTAGAATGGAAAGTTAAAAGTTAATCCAGGTTCCAGCTGAAAGTAGAAAAGTTTATATGTAATTGGGCATATATATTGCTAACCTTAAATATGCTGCATGCTATATATCTATGCACATTTGTAACCGAAGCCAACTGAAAGTAGGTTATATACAACACATATACATATATGTAAAACTGAATATAGCAGTAGATGCATGCCCTTTCAGGTTTATACCAGATGCCAAGGTATTACCAGGTGACAGCTGAAAATAATTTTACCTGTATATACACATATACACATCTCTGTGTGTCCATATATATGAAGTACCACACACATAGGTCAATAATCCATTGTTTTAATCCATTTCAAAGGATAAATGCTGTCACATAATCACTCACATGCATATATATGGCTACATAACCATATAGCAGATATAGCCTTATTTCCAAATGTTCAACTTTGAGATAGTGTATATAAAATATTCTTTATTATTTATTCCTGGAATAAGTAGATCCAGCTTTTCTGAAATATGCTCAGTATAATTAAGGGAATAAATTTTTTTTTTTTTTAATGAAGGGAAAAAGCTGTTAAAAGCTATGCCAACACGTGAACTGAACACTTTAAGCAAACCCAGTCTCTGAAGGGGAGTAAGAGTTACACAATTCACCCACGGGCCATGGATGCCAGGGCTTAATGGTGGGGAAAAAAGGCTTATTTTAGGATTTCCTTTCTTGATCTGTACACATACAACTTTCTCCCTAATGGCATTGCTCCTTGCGTCAAGGTTTCGTTTTCCAGCTTTTCATAAATGAGTATCTTTTCTTCTCCCCTTTTTCTTTTGTTGTTGTGTCTGAAATCCCATCACAGCCAGTTCTGATTGTTGGGGCCATGTCATTCCTGGCCATAATGTCCTCCACAAAAAAAAAAAAAAAAAGGGGGATTGGTTGAATGAGATGACTGGTCTTTGGGGTCCCTTTTGGTGTCACCCTTCTGTGATTATCCTGTGCACTGGGGACTGTGGTTGGCTGGACAGCTTAAGACTCAGTCTCTCTACTTAAAACATTTATGTTAGGTGGGGGCGAGGGGCAAGCCCTTAGTAGAGGCTAATTAATGACACAGGTGTGTGGTGTGTGGCATGCCAGGTGAGTGATTCAGACAGTAAGCACTGTGGGAACTCAGGGAGGCAGGTGTCAAGGAAGGCCTCCTGGAGCCAGGAAGGTGGGGCTTTTAAGAGGAATTTGGAATTAGACCTCCATCTCTTGGTTGCCCAGTCAGGCCACCAACTTTCATCAGCATAATAATTCATTCCATATATAACAACCTCTGGGGTAACTATGGACCAATGGGGACATTCCAGGGTGGTTCCACCGCCATTTCTGTTGGCTGCATGGGGAAAGTGCCAGACCCAGAAGCTCCGATTGTTACTGAGAGTCCCCATTACCCATCACTTTCTCACCACCACCCCCTACCAGCCTTCTGTGACCCTTCTCAGCAAGTAGTAAGAGCTGATGGCCACTCCCCACTCTATTTCCTGCATGCTGGGAGGAGGGGCCAGCACTGGAGGGTATGAGGACAGGAAGCCCTGAGCTCCAGTTCCAGGCTCACTACCATCTTGCTGTTGGTCTTGTGTAAGCTACTCCAACTTTCTGGTCCTTAGTTTCTCCATCAATGAAAGGGAAGTGTTGGCATAGACTAGATGATCATGTTAGTCACTTGCTAGCTTCAATTTTTTTATTCTTTGCAGCCTTCAGCCCACCCTACTTCTTGTCTGAGAGCTACCCCTCCCAAGAGAGCCATGAGTCATTTTCTGCTTTGAGTGAAAGTAGTCAACGTTATTATAAGGACATTTGAGCACCATACTACAGGAAACCTTTAGTGTGAAACTTTATATGTTGCAAATGTTGGTAGCTTAAGACGTTGTCCAGATTTGCCTAAAGTAATAGAATATGAGGGTCAAGTGAGGTAAAACCTCTTAAAGTGCTTAATAAAAACAGCAGCCACTAATAGTTTATTGCTCAATTGCTGTGTGCCAGGTACTAAGTGATTATATCTACTCTTCACAAATGATGATGTAAGCAGTATTATTTTCATTGCATTTTATAGATGAGGAAACCAAGGCACAGAAAGATTTAGCAATTTACCTGAGATCATGTAATTAGAAGGTGGAGCTAGGATTTTAACCCAGGCAGCTCTGTAAATTTTAAATCATTATAGAGATGCCAGAGAATGTTATTATTATTACTGACTGATGTTTGAGAAATATGACAACTCTGACCTTGAGATATCCCAGAGGAGATTGGCTGGACCCCAGCCAAGGGTTAGATGAGAGGAACTCTTGGAAACCCACTCTAGTGGAGAGCCAGTTTCCTTGGTTCACACTTAGGCAGCAAACACCACTTTTTGAAAAGACTAAACATTGTCTTGGGGGCTCAGTGAAGAGAAATTACTCTGGCACATTGTGAATGACTGTCTCAGCAAGAAGTGAAGCACAGGTCTCCTTCCATGGGGCATTACCAAGTCAAAGGATGTCAGGACTAGAAGGCTTCTTGAGAGGGACCTGCTTATTTTATAGATGAGAAAGCAGAGGTCCAGAGAGAAGGAACTAGTCTAAGGGCAACCAGCCAGACACACATAGCACTCTTAAGTGTATGACATCACCTAAGTCCTTAACTTCTCCATACCTGTTTCCCATCTGCAATGTGAAGGACTAGATCAGGGGCCTCAACAATTTCTTCCAGGTCTTTCTTTTAATCATATTTGTGGGGTAAATTTTATTCTAAACCATTCTGCTCATGCCAGTGGTTTGGCTTAAGAGGAACAAAGCTCCAAAGTATTCACTTCTTCAGACTCAGGACTCTTGGAGCAACTTAGCTTGAGTTGCTTCTTCTACTTGGTCCTCTTGTAGACTTCTGTAAAGGAGGTTTCCAGGGGCCTGCTCAGTCACTGAGCAGCAACCCAATGATTTGGAAGAGTTTGGCCAAGGTTGTTTTTATCTTGACACTTCTGGCTTGTTTTCTTAATTCGTGTGGCTTGATCCCCAAATTTCTAGAGTCATGGACCTGAATCTTTACTTCTAGGTTGTATAGGGCTCCAAGGCAGTGTGGGGACTGCCCACATGGGGACTGCCCAGTCATGTGGACAGTGCACCCCTATCTCAGCCTGAGTCCCTGGCTCCTAAAGCAATCTCTGCCTCTACACACCAGCCTCCCCTAATACTTATCCAACCACCCAGTGTACCTAGAGCAGGCCCACAGTGAGGAAACTGAGCCTCCAAGAGTGCCTAGGCTGCAGAACAATTCAATTCAAAACCTGATAGCTGCATAACATATGGTGGTTATAGAGTGGAAGAAGTGAAATAATAGAAGTAGGTGCAAGAGTCAGAAGTAGCACAGAGGTATGGCTGGCTCTCTGGGCATGTCAGTAAAGATTTGGGGGTTTGGGAGAGGGAATCTCTGAACTGCATCTGGAAGGACAAACAGGAGTTCACAGTGGAAGGGGTGGGGGTTTGGAGACACCTGCTAGGCAGGGTCTCTTGACTTTCAAGTCTGTGAATTCAAGGATAAGCTTAACTCAGTAGCTGTCTCTAGGGCAGTGTTTTATAAACTTCAGAGGTTTATTAGAGTTAATTTGGGTGGGGGGGAGCTAGGAGAGGCAGCAATCTGCATCTTTTAATAAAAACCTCAGGTAGTTTTAATGCCTAACACCTGCCCTTTCTCTGAGCTCCTACTCCTCAAATTCTCAAGGCAGGAACAGAGCCCAAGGTGTGGGGTGGGGGTGCCAAAGGAACTCCCCAACCAGGAACTTAAACTAGAATGTCCACAATGGCACTCTTGGGCATTTAAAAGGCATACACCCCAAATACTGTGTGAGAAAAGTCTGCTGGCTTCTGGATGAGAGGAATCAGGGTGTATTTGTTATCTGCTCTGTCTTAAATTCCCAACTTGCAAATAAGTAAGTATGAAAACATAGCTATTTAACAATATTTTTCCAACCCACCCTTCTCTCAGGGTTTACTGCCAGGAACAAAATGGATGTGAAACTTGTTTTTCTTACCACTTTCTTATCCTCCCATGCTGCGTTCGTCCACCTAGGATCATCTAAAGCCACCTGCAATCCTGTTGTCACGTACTTTTTTGGTTTTTTGCTTTGTTGTTGTTGTTGTTGTTCAGACTTTTAAAAATTTATTTAACCTGTAATCCACCCCATCCCCCTTTAGAAACATGTAACACTTATCACAGACCCTCAGAATTAGTGTTCTTTAATAATGCTGGTCTATAATATGGTAGATTCTTCAAGATAATACCAACATCTTTTTTGGTACAATTTCCTAGCAGCCATCTTAACACTATTGAATAACAAGCCATTGTCACATACTTTTAACATTGGGTAGTTTTCTATCTGATCTTTTCTCTATTAGTTGTTGTTATTTATAAAATTGGGATTATCCGTTTTACAAGGCTTAAGTACAAGACAAAACATATAATAGATTCATCCTACTTTTTCCCACACATAGAAACCAGCCACTTCATTAACTGTTTTGAATCATGTGTTGTTGACTAAATATTATATTATGAGCATTTTCCCATGTCATTAATAATCTTGAGGAACATGATTTAAAATGCATCATGATCCACTGTATGATTGATCCATGATCTCTTTCCCTATTGTTATCTATTTTATCTATTTCTCTTTTTTGTAGTGTAAGTACACAGTATGATCATTCTTGTGTGTAAATCTTGGGCACATCCTAGAAAAATGCAGATCCTGAGTTAAAGGGAATGAAAAGTTTTAAGGTTCTTGACATTGATTGCTGTTGCCCTCCAGGAGGGTTATAGTGACCTATGTTTCCATGTTTCCCTCTAGCAGTGAGTGAGAGTACTTTTTCTTCCCATTTGCATTATTGGTTGGTATTATTTTAAATATTTGTTTGTTCACCTCGTATGACCTTACCACTTTCTGCTTTGTTTTCAAGCTGTCTTCTCTGTTTTCAAGCTGACCCTGTTCCCTGAAAGGCATAGCAGGGCCACATTGTACATGATGAGTACTTAGGAGGTGCTTCTAACTCTTTTTTGTTTTTAAGGAGGTACCAGGGATTGAACCCAGGACCTCATCTATGGGAAGCACGTACTCAACCACTGAGCTACATCTGCTGCCCAATTAGAGTTGATGTTTTCATTTGTTTCTCTTGTTTTTAGGAAGTACTGGGGTTTGAACCTAGTACCTTGTACCTTGGGAAGCAGATGTTCAAACACTTGAGCTACATCTGCTCCTAGGGGTGCTTCTAACTCTTGACACCCATGTAGCATAGACTACATACACTCTATCTGTTCCCTACAGATTATAGAAAAAAAATATATACTCATTTTATAGCACTCAATAATTCAGACAACAAAAAAGAAAAGTCATTAGTAATCTGACTATCCAAAGAAAAATACTAATAACATTTTGGCATAGATGCTTCCAAACATTTCTTTCTGTTTATCTGGGTGTAAGTTTTAATCTTACAAATGAGATCAAGTTATTGTCTACTTTATAATGTTTTATATCTTTCTACATCAGTAAATAAGAATTCAGAGAGACAGTATAATTTGGTAGTTAAAAAGCATGAATTCTGGAGCCCTTCTGCCTGGGTTTAAATTCCACTCTGCCTATTTACTCACTGTGAGACCTTGTACAAGTCACTTAACTTCTCATCTCAGTTTCCAGATTTGTGAAGTGGGCATAATAATTTTCCTATCTTATAGGGGTGTTGGAAGGATTAAATGACTTAATATATTTAAGACAGTGAAGACATTTAATAACGTAGAAACATTGTGTTAATGGTTATTTTTAAATATATTCATTTATTTTCTAATCATTGAATTATAGAATTAACAAGTAATGCTCACTATAGAAAATGGAAACATTACAGAAATAATGTAAAAAGTTAGTCCATATGCACCAAAATCTGCCCATATACAAAATATCTACACCAAATGGTTAATGGTGACTATCTAAGGCAATGAAATTATTAGGGACCAACTTTCTATGGCTTTTTATGTATAATATTTTAAATTCAAATGTGTTTATTATGTATACATGTACACACACACTATTTTGCAATTTGCTTTTCCTACTTCATGATATATTTTAGCCTACTAGATTTCCTCATTTTATGAAAGCTGCATATTTCATTCCATGACTGTGCCACAATTTATCCATTTCCTTTTTGATGAAAATTTTCAACATAGCAAAAATACATGTATATCTGTGTGAAGTTGTGTGAGCTTTTCTATAGGAGAAATTCCTAAAGTGGAGTTTCTAGCTCAGTGGGTATGTAGGTTTTTAAAGGTTTTTCATACTCATAGTCAAATTGCCCTCCAGAAAGTTCAGACCATTTTAAACTCCACCAATGGTGTGTTGTATGATAGTGCCTGTTTCCCCACATTCTTTTTTTGTTTTATTTTGTTTTTTTTTTCCTACCCCCACATTCTTATTTTTTTTTAAAGATTTACTGGGGATTGAAGCAGGCACCCAACCACTGAACTACATCTGCTTTTCTACCCCCACATTCTTTTAACAATGAGTATCATCATATGCTTTAATCTTTTTCAGTCTAAGTGTAAATAGTATCTCTTTGTCATTTTTAATTTTCTTTTAATACCTGTGGGGTTAAACTTATTTTCGTGTGTTCTTCAATCATTTGTTTTTCTTATGGAAATTGCCTACTCGTTGTTCTTTATTGGAATATTTTACTTTTTCTGTGGTGGGCTTTACTTACTGATTTGTAGGTACTTTATTATGTTAATTATAATAAATCCCTGTCCAGCATATATGTAGCATATATTTTACCCAGTTTGTTGACGTTTTTCCAATCTTTTTTCTCTGTCTACTTCAGATTGGATAATTTTTACTGTCAACAGTTTACCGACTATCATCAAGTTTATTGATTCTTTCCTCTGTTTTCTCAATTCTGCTATTAAACTCATCTATTGAATTTTTTATTTCAGATATTGTTTTTTTCCCCAGTTAAACATTTCTATTTGATTCTTTGTTTAAAAATATTTTCTATTTCTCTGATGAAAGTGGCTCTCTTTTCGTTTGTTTCAGGCATATTGTCCTTTACTTAATTGAGTATAGTTATAATAGCAGCTTTAAAGTCCTTCCCTGATAATTACAACATCTGGCCTATTTAAGGACTGCCTCTGTTGATTGTCTTTTCCCTTGAGGATATTATATTTTTCTGGTACTTTGTATGTTGAGTAATTTTGGCTTCTATACTGGACACTGGGCATGTCTGAATTCTGTTCTTTTGTTTTAGGAGTCAAACTTGGGTCACCTCAGACTGCAAACTCTGTCTCACCTGTGGTGGGCAGCAGCTCAAATCTCGGTTCAGGTCTTCTCTCTTTAATGAGCTGCTTGTATTCTGCCACAGATATGCATGTTCAGGGGTCCACTGGAGGGTTGGACAGAGTTTATGTATGAATTTGGGGTTTCCTTTGTCTGGCTCTGTCCTTTCCAGGACTCCCCTCTCGTTCTCTAATATCCTGGTTGACCCAAGCTCTGTTCCCAAGTTCCTCAGGTGAGAAAGGTGTGGGCTCTCTGTTGGAGCTTTTATTGCCCTGCACTTCACCACATCTATGGCCTGTCCTTAGGGCAAAGTCACACAAAGTACAACTCACTCAGAGCTGGCCACTTCCTCCAGTTATTGACTCCTCTTCAAAGTCTTCCTGCTTTGTTCACTCTCCAGAGCCCTCAGATTCTGTTGGGGTTTTTTGTATTTTTTTTCAGGATTTATTGTTATTTACAGAAAGACCCATCGGTTAAGAGCTTACTCCTCCATATCAGAAGCGGAACTACAATTTTTAATCATTAATTTTTGGTATATATATGTAAGTTTAATATTTCTACCTAGTTAGATTTATCAGTCTTTTCCATTATGGCTCTGAAATTGGTATTCTGCTTAGATCTGTCTTTTCCACCTCACAAGTATAAAGACTTTTTTTTTTGTTGTTACATATCTCCCCCTTTCTGCTTGTTTTTGCTGTGTTGATTTTTGCGTTCTTCTGTGTCTGCTTTGTCTCCCCCCGTTGCGGCGACACACCGAGTCAGCTCACTGCGCAGGCAGCTTGCCCCGCTCGTGGGCGGCTCTCCTCTGTCCGCGGGTGGCTCTGCTCTGTTCGCGGGCGACTTGCCCTGCCCATGGCAGCTTTGCCCTGCCCCTGGCGGCTTTTTGCCCTGCCCACAGTGGCTCTGCCCCACCCACAGCGGCTTGCCCTCTCAAGAGGGTCTGCCCGCTCAGAGAGGCCCCCGGGAACTGAACCCAGGGCCTCCCATGTGGTGAACCGACGCCCTATCCACTGGGCTACAGCCGGCCCCCAAGATTTTTTTTTTTTAATTTGGATGTAACTCAGCTTTATGTTGGATTTATATTTTCTTCAAATTGGACTGAAAACTGCCAAATCCAGTGCTAATATTGACAATGGGAGTGGAAAGGAGGAGAAAGGAAGGCAGAAACAAGGGATGGAATGGCTTTGGCTAATTGGCCCCGATGAGGGAGGGGAGGAGTGACTGAGACTTCCAGCTTGGGAGACAAGGTGAATAGTGATGCTGCTGATGAAGAACATTTTAGGATTGGCATTTGTAATTCTTCATTCAAGACCCCAGCCCAGAGTCTTGGTGGCCTGAACCAGACCTGTCACTCTTGCTGATGCTCCATACATTTTTAGTTCACACCAAATGCTGAAGTGTACCCCAGCAGGATACTGAAGAGAAAGCTGAGTATGTTTGCCCACCCCCCCTGGTTGCTGGCTCTAAACTAGATTCATTCTGTTCCTCAGTAAGGTGGTAGAGTGTGGTGGCCAAGGGCCTAAGCTTTAGGGTTAAGTATGCCTGGGTTCAAACTTTGGCTCTGCCATTGGTAGCTGCTTAACCTCTCTGACTCATGCTTAACTTCTCTTCCTAATGCTGTGAGGATGCGCAGTGTTGCTCACAAAGGTTTAGCATGATAGCTGGCACAGAGTAAACTTACTTGATGAGCACTGGGTGCTGCACTATCAGGGCAGAGACATGGTACTTTGCCACTCACTTTCTGTGTGGCCTTGGGCAAGCTCTGCAGTCTGTGGTTCTGTCTTCAGGAATTTCCACGTCTGGAATGAAGGCTGGTTTGTCCGAACTGATCTGGGCCCCTCGTACAATGGATGGCAGGTGTTGGACTCAACTCCCCAAGAGAGGAGCCAAGGTAACCCCTCTGTCAGCCTCCTGACTTGCGGTCCTTCCCCAGGCTTGGCCCCAAATCATCAGCCTCTCAGTTATTTCCAGCACAGGGAAGTAGTCCAAAGCCCTCTTTATCTCTGGAATCCACAATGAGATCAAAACATAAATATTTTAAA
>PVKH010009108.1:0-19049 GCA_004027955.1 Chaetophractus vellerosus
GGGATGTGGGAGGGAGATACCTAATTGCTTGAGCAATCTCTGCTTTGTTGTGTCTCTCATGTTTTTTCTTCTTCTGTCTCTTGTTGTGTCAGCTTGCCACACCTGCCTGTCACACCAGCTTGCTTTCTTCTTTAGGAGGCACTGGGATGTGAACCAGCGACCTCACATGTGGTAGGCGGGAGCCCAGTTGCCTGAGCCACATCTACCTCCCTCATATATGCCCTTTATCAGGTTGAGGAAGTTTCCATCTATTCCTAGTGTTCTAAAGAGTTTTTTTTTCAACAAGAGGTGCTAGAATTTGTGAAATGCCTTTTCTGCATCAATTGAGATGATCATGTGGGTTTTTTTCCCTTCATTCTGTTAGTGTGGTACATTGCAATAATTGATTTTCTTATGTTGAACCACCCTTGCATACAGGGATATATCCCACTTGACTATGGTGTATAATTCTTTGAATATGCTGTTGGATTTGGTTTACTAGTATTTTGTTAATGATTTATGCATCTCTGTTCATAAGTGAAATTGGCCTGTAGTTTTTTTCCCTTGTGGTATATTTATCTGGCTTTGGTATGAGGGTAATGTTAGCCTCATAAATAAATAAAGGAGTATTCCATCTTCAATTTTTGGAAGAGTTTGAGAAGAATTGGAGTTCAGTCTTCTTGGAATGTTTGGTAGAATTCCCTACAAAGCCATCTGTTCCTTTGCTTTTCTTTCTTGGGAGGTTTTTGATGACTAATTCAATCTCTTTACTAGTAATTGGTTTGTTGAGATCTCTTTCTTCCTGAGTCAATGAGGCAGTATGGGTGTTTCTAAGAATGTGTCCGTTTCATCTACGTTATCTAATTTATTGGCATACAGTTGTTCATAATATCCTCTTACATTCCTTTTTATTTCAGCAGGGTTGGTAATAATATGCCCTTTTCATTTCTGACTTTTGTTATTTTTATCCTCTTTTTTTCTTTGTCAGTCTAGCTAGAGGTTTTTCTATTTTATTGATCTTTTCAAACAACTCACTATTGGTTTTGTTGATTCGTTCTATTGTATTTTTTAAATTTTCATTTATCTCCGCACTCTTCTTTGTTATTTTCTTCCCTCTGCTTGCTTTGAGTTTAGTTTGCTCTTCTTCTTCTAGTTCTTCTAGTTTTGAGATTAGGTCTCTGATCTGTTGTCTTTCTTCTTTTTTAATGTAAGTCTTTAAAGGTATAAATTTCCCTCTCAGCACTGCCTTCACCGTATACCATAAGTTTTGTTAAGTTGCATTTTCATTTTCACTTGCCTCAAGTTATTTCCTAATTTTACTCGTGATTTCCTCTTTAACCCGTTAGTTGTTTGAGTATGCTGTTTAATTTCCATGTATTTGTGAATTTTCCATTTCTCCCTCTGTTATTGATTTCTAGCTTTATTCTCTTTTGGTCAGAGAATATATATTGCCTTATTTCAATATTGTTGAATTTATTGAGACTTGTTTTGTGACCTAACATATGGTCTATCCTGGAGAATGTTCCATGAGCGCTAGAGAAGAATGTGTATTCTGTTTTTGTTGGGTGCAGTGTTCTGTATATGTCTGTTGGGTTTAGAGTATCATTCAAGTCTTGTATTACCATATTGATCTTCTGATAGATGTTCTGTGCTTTATTGAGAGTGGTGTTTTAAAATCTCCTGCTATTAATGTAGAACAGTCAATTTATCCCTTCAAATCTGTCAGTATTTACTTCATATATTTTTGGGCCCTGCTGTTAGGTGCATACATATTTATAATCGTTACATTTTCTTGTTGGGTTGTCCTCTCTATCAGTATATAATCATCATCATTGTCCTTTGTCATTGTTTTTTTACTTACAGTCTATTTTATCTGATACTAGTATAGCCACTCCAGCTCTCTTTTATTACTATTTGCATGGTATATATTTTTTCATTCTTTCACTTTCCATCTACTTGTTTCATTGAATTTAAGGTGAGTCTCCTGCAGATAACATATACTTGGGTCATGCTTTTTAAATCCTATTCTACCAGGGAGTGGATATAGCTCAGTGGTTGAGTGCTGGCTTCCCATGTACAAGGTCCTGAGTATAATCCCTGATACCATATAAAAAAAAAATCTATTCTGCCAGTCTCTGCGTTTTGACTGGACAGTTTAATCCATTTATATTTAAAGTGACTACTGATAATACAGGACTTTCTTATGCCATTTTGCTATTTAAACTTTGCTGGTGTTATACTTTGTTTTTCACTTCTGTTAATGCCTATTTTTATATTTATTTGATTTTTTTGTGTAGTACCACGTTGAGTGCCTTCTCATTTCTATCTGGATATATTTTTCATCTGTTTTCCTTTTGGTTGCCATGGGGTTAAGTTTTTAATATCCTAAATCTATAACAATCATATTCAGTTTTATACCAATTTAACTGCAATAGGATGCACTTATACTTTTCCTATAACCCTCTGGCCCCCATCATGTTTTTTGTACTTGTTACCACTTATATTTTTGTTCAATGTATGTCCAAAACATAGACTTATCATTACTTTTTGTGCATTTGCATTTTAGTACCTTCTGGATGTAAGAAGTGGAATCACATACCAAACAATACACTACAATAATATTGGCATTTATAATTACCCAAATGATTACCTTTACTACAGGTCTATAATTCTTTATGCTGCTTTGAACCTCTGTCTAGTGTCCTTTCATTTCAGTCTGAAGAATTCTCTTCAGCATCGCCTGTAAGGCAGGTCTAATGGTCATGAACTCCCTCAGCTTTTGTTTATCTGAGAATGTCTTAATCTTCCCCTCACTTTTGAAAGAAAGTCTCACCAGATATAAAATTCTTGGCTGGCAGTTGTTTTCTTTAAGCACTTTAAGTAATTCAACCCATTGCCTTCTTGTCTCCATGGTTTCTGATTAGATGTTGGCACTCAAGCTAATTGGGACTCCCTTGTACATAACACATTTGCATTTCTCTTGCAGCTTTCAGAACTCTGTCTTTGTCCTTTGCATTCAATAGTGTGATCAGTCTAGGATGGGTTGTATTTTTCTTCACATTTATCCTGTTTGGTTGGATGTGCCTATTTACATCTTTGTGAAGTTTGGAAAGTTCTGTCACTATTTCTCTGAACATTCCTTCTGCCCCTTTCTCTTTTTCTTCTTCTGGGACTCCTGTAACCTCTTATATCCTCCTATTGTTGACCCTTAGCATCGATGTAGTACGATTGTAGCCATAGATGCCAAAATATTACATTATTACTGTTAACTATAATCTTAATGATTTTAAAGTTCCTGTCTAATAACTCCGTTATCAATATCACTTGTGGCTCTAATTCTATCAAATGGTTTTCCTCTTGATTTTATATAATTTGGTTCTATTTTTTTTAAAGATTTATTTTTCCTGATTTATTACATAACCCCCCCGCCCCCCGCTTGTTCTTACGGCGTTCATTTTTGCGTTCTTCTGTGTCTGCTTGTCTTCCTCCGCGGTGGCGACCTGCCGAGTCAGCTCACCGCGCGGCGGCCTGCCTGCTGGCGGTGGCTTGCCCTGCTCGCGGGGGCTTGCCCTACCCACGGCGGCTTGCCCTGCCTACGGCGGCTTGCCTTCTCAAGGCGGTCTGCCCGCTCGAGGAGGCCCCGGGAATTGAACCCGGGGCCTCCTATGTGGTAAACCGGCACCCTACCAGTTGGGCTACAACCGGCCCCTAATTTGGTTCTATTTTTAGTAAGCATGGTATTTGTGATTGAATGATAAAACAAAATTTGGTTAGGACTAATTTTTCTGCTGGCTAGCACCATTGGATCACATTGATATTGTCCAGGGTTAATCTTGGGCTTTTTTTAGGGCAATTTTATCCCAGTTTTACCTCTACTCCTAGGAAATGACTCTTATTCCTATCATGTAGTGCCTCTGAGGTCTCAACTGAAAGTGGGAGTGTTTTCCAAATTTATTCTACTTTAGTGGGGTTTAACCTTCAATCTCTGCCTTCCCAAAATTATTTAGCCTATAAAATCTCTGCTCAGTCTTTAGCCTCCACACAGCTAACTTTCTTAAATTTAGGTGCAGCTTAGGAAATGGCCAACAACTTAGGGGAATTTTTACTCAGATTTTTGCCTTCACTGAGAATTTTCCCCAGAAGCCCCAGCTATACTGGTCACTCTAGACTCTTACATTTTTCTCCTTACCTCTAGTCCCACATGCCAGGATTTGGAAAAATCCCCTTAGGGAAATAGTGGGGTGACTGTGTAGTTCACCTTGATGCTTCCTTTCTTTTAGGCTCAGACTGTCAAATTCTGTCTGAGCTGGTTGTTCTTGAATAGCTTCAAACATTTGTTCAAACAGTTGTTTTATATATATTTTCTGTTCCACTTTTATAGGTGATTTTTGTAGCTACTCCATCCTTGGTGTTTTAATTATATTGTTTTGCTACCTGGTAAAGTAAGTTCCAACCATTCTGTTTTCAAGTAAACATTGCTGTTCATTTTCACACATGGATTATTACTCTTATCTGTTAGAGTGTAAAGTTCATCCAGGAAAATATTTTAACACAATCCAAAAAAGATCTTGTGCTAATCCTGCATAAAAATTGGAGGAAGAAAAGACATCTTTAAAACATGTGCCTTTCCATCTAGGAATGTGGAATATATATCCATTTTCCCCATTCTCCTTCTGTAAATCTCAGTAGAGTGGCTCATCCTTGAAAAGTAACTTTATGGTCATAATAATATAAAACTAGATTTTGATTAGCAAAAATTATATATATACATATATTAGGATGAAGGAAGAAGAGAAAGGGTGTAGTGATGTAAAATAGCTAAGGCTGCATCCAATACAAGAATCCAGTAGATAATGTCTAAATTTGGTAAATAAAAAATAATGTAAACATGTTATTAAAATGGAAGTAAGTACCATAAAAACCGATTCAAAGAGTTTAAAGTGTTTGTCTCTGGGGAATGGAATAGAGAGTTGGAACAGATGACTGCTATTTTTTGTTATAATTCATTATTTCTCTTTGATTTAAGAAAAATAATGAAAATTTGAAGGAATCTATCTCTTTGTCCCTTTGCTTAATTAGCAAACTGCCCCTTATCCTTGAGTCCCACATAGGAAAGAATTCTCCCCTGACGCATGTATTTCCAGTGTTAAAGTATATTTCAAACTGTATTATAATTACCCATTTTCTTATCTCTTTCTACCAGTGTCTAAACTCTATGGTGGCAGGCATCATATCTCTCTTTTTTACTACTGTAGTACCAGAACCAGTACACAGTCTGGCATGCAGTAGTTACTCAGTTACTATTTGTTGAATAAATGATTAATAGTTTTTCCTTGTATGAATGTATTGTTTTTTCTTTCAGAACCAATTATGTGATACATTATAAGTACTTTATTGATACTTGAAAACGAGGTATCTCTTCTGCTTGTAAGGAATGTAGTTTAATGTTCATGTAGATATTAACTATATTCAAATTTTCAACTACTTTTTGTCTACTTGATCTATAAGAAACTGAAGTGATTCTTCATGTATATATTAAAATATTTTATACATTTGTATACTGAGTGTTCTCCACAAATTTGTTCATGATGGTGATGTCTTCATTTTTTCTTTTTTATTGTTAGTAAAACTAACTTCTCTGTCCACTTAATTCTTCTTGTCTTAAATTCACCTTTTCCCAAAATTTCCCTGTAAGTTATTTCATTAGAAACACTGTGAGAAAATGTGGAAAAGTTCCCCAGGAACACATTAAGCCTCTTGTTTTCCTGTTTCCTCTCCTAGCATCTGTGACTTTATCCATAAAATGAAGCATATGGCTTCACATCCCAATTCAGCCTTGGCCATGTTGCATCACTGGTAGCTCTGCTTTCCAAAATGAGTATACATCTAATGATGTCGATGTTGGGCCAAGAAAGGGACATGGCTCTAGTCATCTCAAAAGCAGGGCACAAGAAGGGGGAGTGTAGTTTGGGTTGGAGAGGCACATTGCTTTCTAGTTGGTAGCTCTCAGGTCCTGTCTAAGGGTACACAGCAGGGATAGGTAAAAAAGAGCTTTTACATCCACAGGCTATTCTGATTGGTTGGTGCCTAGGTCTCATTGGCTGCTAAAAACGTTTAATATCATCCTTCTCTCACTATATTGTTCCATTTTGAAGCACGAGTTGCCATTTGTTGCATTTCAGTCCAGCCTTACATGCAGTTTAATTCTCAGAGCTGGCATACACACTGATCACTATCCTTTGGTTCCTAAAGAGCCATGACTTTACATGTTTTATGTTTTGTTGGGAGCTTCCTTCTCCTTGATCTTCCCATTGAATTAGTCTTGAGTACCTGAATGGAAACACAACTCAGAAGTCTCAAGTTTTCATGTTAAATGCAAGTGTTCTGTTCCTCCTTCGGCTTCCCACACGTTGTTTGAAAAGACCCTTTTTTATTTCAGATGGAATTTTGTATTTTGTGCAGTCAGTGTCTCTCTGAGAAGTTGCTCGTTTTATTGCAGATTTCTTCAGTGCTGGGGATTGTGCCAAGTGTGGGATTCAGTTCCTTAGGAAAGAGAAACCTTTGAGTTGTATGCACCAAAAATATTTATTATACTTACCCTTGTTATCATTGAAGGTTTTGGTGTTACATCTGGGGATTGCTTTATTTAGAGGCATCACGTGATGTTCCTGGCCTTTTTGGCCTTTGAAAGGTCTGCCTTGGATTATGCCGCCTTACAATACCCTGCTTGAACAGTCATTTATGTTATGTTTGGCCTTTGCCTTCAGCTTCATTGTCTCACAGTAGTGTGGTCAGCTCCTCAAACACAGTGGGTTGTGTACTTACTGGATTATACCATACAGTGTAGTGGTGGTGGGAATAGTGATTATAACAGCCACCATTCCCTGGAAGCTTACAGTGTGCCAGGCAGTTCTTAGTGCTTTGTGTGCATTAAGTCATTTAATCCTCCCAACAGTTCTATAATTATTATTATTAACTCCATTTTACAAAAGAGGAAACTGAGGTTAGAGGGTTCAAGCCCAGGGTTAAGCAGATAGCTCATGATTGAGCAGAGATTTGAATGCAGGCTGTCTGGATCTTACCTATGATGTTAAGCTGTCCCTATAAATTATTAACCCATGTCATCCCTCTGTTGTTTAAAGTTCTAGGAAAGTTGCAAAATATAATTGTAAAAGTCGGATCAGCAGTTGAAAGGACTGATTTAAGAGTGCAGATTTTATGATTGAGTGGGAGAAGTCGCCAAAGCATTAAAATTCATTAAAGGCTGAAGTCTTATGCCATTTTCTAATACAACCATAGATTCTCTCTCTTGCTGTCTATCTTTTAGTAACTACTGCTACATTTTGGATTGGGCTTGAAAGTACATTTTTTTAAAAACCTCAAAATTAATTTGTACATGTGACCTTGAAAGTACTAAGTTTATAGACAGTCCCTTGAAGTGTAGTCAAGAAAAAGAACTAGTAGAAATGTAGTGACATTTATCAGGTATAATCAAAGAGAATTATAGAACATTTTAATATCAAATTCTGGGAGCTATTTCTTAAAAGTGAAAAAAGTTATATCTATTCCTCAGTGCCAAATTCAGTCCAAGACCCAGCATTTCAAACTGTGCGTGATGCTTTGCACAGTTACCCTCCATCTGGGTGGTCACCTTAAAGCCAGCCTGAATATCACAATTAGGTATGAAGTGGCCCTTTTGGAACAAAGTCTTGGGCAAATGTGAGGTGAAAAGAAGAGATAAAGATCATCACACACTCCCAGGGCTGGCAGCAGCGGCTCTTCACATTGTGAAGAGACACCAGGCTTTTCTGCTGCACCTGTGATGCCCACTGGTGATATTATCTTGATGGTGAAGATTCTTGATGAGTTTTCTGAGATCATGTGGAACTCTAAAAATGATACATAACACTTCCTTTCGGGAACTCTTTTCCCAGAATAGCACAGTTCTTTGAAATCCTCATTTAAATGAAGTTCATGATTTGTGGAAGGTGAGAATGCTCACACCTGCTTTGCAAATTGATAAACTAAGCCCTAAATTCGTAACAGGTGGTTTTCTTGAAGTCAGCTAGTGAGTCAGCAGTGGGGTGATCAATAGAATCCAGCTATTCTGTCACCCAGTAACTCCCTGATCTCCCTTTTAATGTTAGTCCAGTTCAGGGGTTCTTAACCTTTTTTGTTCCATGGACCCCTAAGTCCACACTATACTGTGTATTATTTAATAAATATATCACACCTGCACCATGTCCCCACAAGAATAATGTTTTTTTTGAATTTCAATTCAAGCTCACGGACTCCTTGTTAAGAACCCTTGGACTCTAGTTGGAAAAAAGTTTAGTAGTACAAGGCGCTTGTGGTTTTATCAGCTTGAGGGCATTGCATTTCTGTGTGTGTGTGTACTTGTGTGTACACATTGGCGTGTTTGTGTGTGTTTCTGTTTTTGCATTTTCTGAAACATTTTTGCCAAGTTGTATCTTCTTCCCACTTCCCAGATGGTAGTTCTGATTTTATTCTTTTGGAAATTGCTCACAAATCAAGAGGCTTCATTTGCCAGATGACAGATTTTAACAGCAGCTGGTAGGTGACCACCCTCCACCACCCATTCCTTCCACCCTCTTCCATGGCTGCTCATCAGCAGACAGTGCAAATAAGCTATGTGGTGCTTAGGTTTGTTAGGAGACCGGGGAAGTAGGAAAGCTTGCCTATTATTGAAAGGATTCAGTGCATGGACAAATTGAAATGTATTTTTCTGCTTAGATGAAAGATGTTTGCTGGTCTCTCTCTGACTTCTCTCTTTGATCAATTCCTTTTCAATAGAATAGTGGCATTGCCCACTTTCTATAGTGCTGATAGAAAAAAGAGTTAATTTTGAAAGTGTTATGAACAGAACTTACTCATAGAATATTGAAAACTCAACCATCAAAAAGTGATGAATCTTGACATTTCAGCTTAATGGAAGACTATCTCCCCACATTGAATGGTCACCATTAGACTCTTTCCCCTCCCAAAAGAAAATGGCAACTAAGAGCTTTCTTTCTTTTTTTTAATTTAGTACATATCTCCCCCCCCCCCCCTTTCTGCTTGTTCTTGCTGTGTCCATCTTTTGCGTTCTTCTGTGTCTGCTTGTCTCCCCCTGCTGCGGCAACCCACCGAGTCAGCTCACTGCACGGCGGCCTGCCTGCCCGTGGCAGCTTGCCCTGCTTGCAGCGGCTTGCCCTGCCCATGGTGGCTTGCCTTCTCAAGGCGGTCTGCCTGCTCGAGGAGGCCCCGGGAACTGAACCTATGTGGTAAACCGGCGCCCTAATTGGGCTACAGCTGGCCCCAAAGAACTTTCTTAGACCTCATAGGATTCCGCAGAGTGTGGCTACTCAAATTTTCCATGATTGCCTCACCCGTTTTTGTGATGTCTAAAGCATCAGTTCCTAAAGCCTTATTTTTGGGGTCACTATGTAAACAGGCTTGTGAATGTCTTAAAGGCTCATTTTTTTTTCCAAAGATTAATTTATTTATTTCTTCCCCCCCCCCCCCATTGTTTGTGCTCACTGTGTCTGTTCATTGTGTGTTCTCTGGATCTGCTCATCTTCTTTTTAGGAGGCACTGGGAACCAAATCTGGGACCTCACATGTGGGAAGGAGGCACCTAATTGCTTGAGCCACATCTACTCCCTGATTGTTGTATCTCTCGTTGTGTTTCCTCATTGTGTCCCCTTGTTGCATCATCTTGTTGTGTCATCTCACTGTCTTTCTTGTCTTCTTTAGGAGGTACCAGGAACCAAACCCAGGACCTCCCATGTGGTAGGAAGGTGCCCAACTGCTTGAGCCACATCTGCTTCCCTTAAAGGCTCACTTTTATCACCCCACACCCTTGAAATTCCTAACTACAATTTATCTTCTCATTGTTGGGCATGAATATTGTCCTTGGTATATTGTCCTACAAGCAAAATGGACACCAGACACCACTGGGATTTTAATGCCTAACCCTGAATCAGGCATTTAAGGCCTCTCCTCCTTGCCTGTGAGCAGTAGCTGCTACTGCCAAGTTGGTTCAAAATACCTCCGACTTAGTTCTAGGTCATGTGCTCAATGTCTGTGTCCACCATGCTGTGAAATTTTACCACTTACTGAAAACACAACACTTTTCAGTCCCTAAATTCACCTCTTATGAAATCTTGTTACTTAATCCATCCTTACTCACACATTACAATTCATCTCTGTCAGAACCTTAACCCTGTGGGCCCACTCCCTTTACATGGTGAAGGGACCGCTCATGACTGTAAACTCCAGTCTCTTAACTTGTCCTAGACCACATTTATCCACCCAGTCTCTGTCACAAGATGGCTCCAATCTCCAGAGGGAGGATGCATCTTTCCAAGGTGGCTATCCCATTACTGATCAATACAAATACCTTAAATATCAAGCCCTGCAAAGTGTCAGATCAGACAAAATAGCAAAATTAATTGCTCTAACTGGGCATGATTAAAAAGCAGAAGGGAAAAGTGCTATCGCCTGTACTGAAAGCTGCTATTCTTTGGAGTTGTGCATGATTTGGGGATGTTATGGAAACAAAGAGGTTTTATGATGGCAGCGGGGTCTCAAATGAAACATGGACAATAAATAGCAGAACACCTGGAAGTCCTTTGATTTCCACGCCAGTTAACTGTCATTAAGACTGAAGGTCATAGCACCAAAACTCAGATGAAAATCGAGGGAATGAACTGGATGACAAATTTTTAAAAAGTAATAAATCTCCTGTATGGACATCATTTTGAAATAAAGATACATAGAGGCCATCTCCAGACCAGTCCAATCCGGTCTAGTTTTGTGCTGTAAATTTTGATTACTACTCTCACTCTCTTTCACGCAATTACAATGGAACTATCTGCTTTACTTCCTTGCCAAGAGCAGAATGTAACTTTGATCAGTCTGTAACACAGTTATTGGGGCTTTCGTTTTGCTATTTGTTAATGAGATTCAAAGGTGGCTTTAACCTTTCTCTCAATTAGCAAACTGAGTGGATTATCATTGATTGAAACCCAGCATAGATGAAATAAAAAGTCTTTTCAGATAGTGGCCTTTTTTAATTAAAAAATAAAATGCTGCAAACAAAGGAAATCAAGGCCATGGCTTATCTGTTGCATTCAGTTATTAATATGCATCAGAGACTTCATAATAATTTGATTTCAAGTTGAAGAATATGTTCTCTGTAACCAGACTGTGTGGGTTAGAAGCCTAGGCAACTTTGGGCATATTAACCTAACTTCTTGGGCCTCAGTTTCCTTACCTATAAAATGGAAGATTATACCTGTCTCATAGTATTGTGAGGATTACACGAGATATTTGTAAAACATATATGCTATGTGGAATAGGTTTTTGTTGAGCTATTGAAATCAACTTAAAATTTTGAATGTTGCCTTAAAGACTCTTTGAAAATATATGCAATGTGTTAAAAGATTACAAGTCGCAATTCACAAATACATACAGGCTTCCTATATTAAAACACCCATGCCTTCAAAACTGATTCCTACTTGGTTGAGTTCAGAGAAAGCAAATTGCCAATCTAGATTTCAAGTGCATTAAACTGTTTTAATTTTCAGGTCTATTCACATTTAGCACAAACACTATAGTTAGAAAAACACTGTGGAGCTATTCAGAATGAAGATGATGTTCACAGTATATTTTAAAGGTGGGGAAAAAAGTTCAACTTCATTTGAAAGTCAAATAATTACTAATCTACATGAACGGGTAGTTGAACTCTTGGACATCTTTTCACTTCTACTAATCATGAAAACAAAAAAGGCAAATGTGAGTCTGAAAGTGAGAAGAATGATAGTGCTTTAGGGCTAAAAATAATTTAGGAACTAGAAGAATCCCCTCATGTTACAGTCGAGGAAATAGACCTAGAGAATAAGGTCTTCACTTGAACTTGCTCTAAATGACGTGAAGAGGTGGTGACACGGAACATACATCATGACTTAAGCAGTGACTCAATATCAAACTCACCTCCCTGGGTAAATTGGAAAATCTTGATAAAGTGGTGACTTCTTATTGAGTGATCTTTGCCACCAAGGAGCCAGGCTTTGTACTGGAGGTAAGGGTAGGTGGTGTCTCAGTGAGTCAGAGTTTGACCCAAGGTGAAAGGATTTAGATTTACCGGAAACTGAAAGACTTTTGGGTCATGAGGAAGGGCCTAGACAGAAGGGAAAGGCTTTATCTGAACCCGAAAAACAAGAGATTGCCGATGATAAAATCTAAAAAGGCAGCAGTACAGTTTTCAAACTATAAAAAATGGAAGGGAATTTAAGAGTGCAGAATAAAAGGTGAATTGCCTTGACACTGGCTAGACAGATTAGAAGGGAATTCAGTGGCTTAAATGAATAAAATGGGCATGACGGAGATAGATGACCCAGTCAGTTTAACGAAAAATAGTTGTAGGAAGTGAAAGGAGAGTCAGGTCATAAAAGAAAAATGATAAAGTCCTAAAAATGCAAAGGGTGAACATTGGTCTTATTACTGGCAACTCAATATCTTAATAAAATTCAAAATTCCTTAGGAATGTAGGATGCTAAGATAAATTTTGTCATTTTCTTCACCATGGGAAAACCATAGTGAATTTTAGTTCTTTTCTATATAAGATAGGAATTAAAATACCGTATCTTCCTAAAGGTCTGTTCTTTTATGACATATAAAAAAATCAAGGATCATTTACTTAAAAATTCCTTCAAATAGTGACAATTTTGAATGTATTTTTTCTAGTCACATAAATACATGATGCATTCTTATTTGAGTTTAAAAATATAAAATTGAGTTTATAAAAATGAATCAAAATGGGAAATTATGCTGAATTATGGCCATGATCTTTTTAGCCTTAAAAGCCTAATTAGTTTTGCAAGCAAAACTCTCATCAACAGTATGGAAATTTTGAATAAACTTAATATTGATAGACTGGGGAACTTGTAAGCTTAGTAGAAAACATTAAGGTAAATTTAATAAATTTTAGAAAACATTTAATCGAGGGGATGGTGGTTGGTGGGTTGTTTCAGAATAAAGTATTTGGTAAATAGAATTTTTTGTTTGTTTGTTTCAGCCTGTTTACGTAATGAGAGTGTCATTATAGTGGATAAAAGGAATTTTTATTCCTAATTATTTCAGTTGTATCCATTTGAATTGGGTCATTTTAATTCTGTAGTTTTAGAAATATGTTAACCATTAAATGTAAATCTAATACCAGATAATAAAATGCAGTATCAGCAATGTTTGAAAGACATTTAATGAAATTAAAGATATCTTTGATGTTGAGTAAGCACAACAAACTTAAGGAAAAAGAAATTTTTTCTATAAATATTTCATAAAAATATAATCCAGAAAAATATGATATGTGAAAGGCTAAACATTTAATTTTGTTTTAAAATATTAAGACAAATGTACATGTCACATACCATAAGAGGTATTCTAGACATTTTTCATATCAAAGATAAAAATATAGCTTCAGATTTTGTTATAATGAAATAAACTGAATTTTTTCCTCCTTGGGTCAAAAGGGAAAATAAAATATTTGGTGACATGACAAATAAATACATTAAGTACAAATCTGTTATCATGCATTAAGTACAAATCTGTTATCAAAAGCAGGGATTTCCCCACTTTCTCCTACACCCACCAAGTATGTAATCCCCAAACCATAGAAACTGGTATAGCATATCTCACATTTTATTTTCAAAGCAAAAACATATTCTGTAAGAAAATTATGAATCCTGGATCAACTGAGTCATTTGATAAGAAGTTCATGAGCCAGTATGAAGAAAGAGTATGTGAGAGAATGAACCAAGAGGAGAGGAAAAGAGAGGGAGTATGTTAGTACCATGAAAATGAAAGCTGTGATAGACATAATTTATGAATATATAACTAATATCTAATTTAAAAATATCTACTTACACCATACACAAAAACTAACCCTAAATTGATCGTAGACATAAACCATAGCTCTTTAGTAAGAGTTAAAACTGTAAAACTCCTAGTCAAAAACTTAGGAATAAATCTTCATGACCTTGGGTTAGGCAAATTCTTCTAAGATATGACACTAAAAACACAGATGACAAAAGGAAAAAATAGATAAAATCCTTTATGCTGCAAATGCTATCAGAAAAGTGAAAAGACAGGGGCCGGCTGTAGCCCAATTGGTAGGGCGCCAGTTTACCACATAGGAGGCCCCAGGTTCGGTTCCCGGGGCCTCCACAAGTGGGCAGACTGCCTTGAGAAGGCAAGCCACCGCAGGCAGGGCAAGCCACCGCAAGCAGGCAGGCCGCCGTGCGGTGAGCTGACTCAGCGGGTCGTTGCAGCGGTGGGGAGACAAGAAGATAGAGCAAGAACAAACAGAAAGGGGAGGATATGTAATAAATAAAAAATAAAAAATAAATCTTTAAAAAAAAAGTGAAAAGACAACCTAAAGAATGGGAGACTATATTTGCAAATCATATATCTGATAAAGGACTTGTTACTAGAATATATTAAGAACTAGTAGAACTCCATAATAAAAGGACAATAATCCATTTAAAAGTGGGCAAATGACTCCAAAGAAGATATAAAAACAGCCAATAAACACATGAAAAGATGCTCAACATCATTACCATCAGGGAAATGCAAATTAAAGCTTCAATAAGATACCCCTTCACACTCACTAGGATGGCAATAAAAAAAAGACAAAATCTATGTGCTGGCAGCGATGTGGAAAAATGGGAGCATTCATACACTACTTGTGGGAATGTAAAATGGTGCAGTTTCTTTGGGAAACAGTCTAGCAGTTCTTCCAAAGGTTAAACATAGAGTTACCACATTACCCAGTGTTGTGGCTTAGAGCTATATACCCAGAAAAACATGTTCTTAATCTATTCCTGTGAGAGTGAACCCATCTAAGTAGGATTTCTAATGAGGTAACTTTAGTTAAGTTATGACCCAACTGAATGAGGATGGGTCTTAAGCCTGTCACTGAAGTTCTTCATAAGCAGAATAAAAGTCAGACACATAGAAAGCCACGGATAGGGGCTGGCTGTAGCCCAGTGGATAGGGAGCCGGTACACCACATGGCAGACCCTGGGTTCGGTTCCCAGGGACCTCTCCGAGCGGGCAGACCACCTGAGAAGGCAAAGTCGCCGTGGGTGGGGCAGAGCCGCCGTGGGCAGGGCAAAAAGCTGCTACGGGCAGGGTGAGCCGCCCGCGAACGGAGCAAAAGCCACCTGGGAACGGAAGCAGAACCGCCCACAAGCGGGGCAAGCCACCTGCGCAGTGAGCTGACTTGGTGCGTCGCCACAGTGGGGGGATACAAAGCAGACATAGAAGAACACAAAAAATGAACACACAGCAAGAGCAAGCAGAAAGGGGAGGGATATGTAACAAGAAAAAAAAAGAAAGCCACAGATAGCTTGGTCAATATGAATAAAATGCTGTAGAGTCTCAGACTGTCGTGGTATTTAGGACCATACTATTCTGATAGAATCATAAAATTTTTAATTCAGGAGGGCCCTAAAATTTGCTCATATTAGGTGCATTATGTGTGTATTTGGATAAGGGGGACAGCATCAGCTGTGTGAGGATACAAAGACATTTTATGTGTTTGGGGAAATAAGACACAACTTATTAATATTAATAAAGATTTAGCTAGTCAAGATGGAAAGAATATCACAAGGCATTAAATATTTTTTCAGTGAAATCCTTCTGGGTACAAATGACAAACCCATTCAAAAGGGCTGAAGTACGTGTACACACAAAATAGAGTTTATTGGCTCACACAAGTTAAAGTCTAGTGGGTTGTGTAGTACTGTGTTGGCTTCAGGAATGACTGGTTCAAGTTCACAAAGGGTGTTAGTATCAGAAATCCACAACCCTTGGTTCTGCTTTCCTTTGTGTTGACTTCTTTTTAAGGCAGGCTTTTTCCCCAGTTGATGTCAGATTCAGGTTTATATCCTACCAGTTTATAAACCCCAGCTGCAGAGATAGAAGAGTGCTTTCTCAATATTTCCTGCAAAGTCCTGAGGCTGGCTATTTTGGGCCATACTTGAATCATTTGCCTACCCTAAAGTGAAGGAATGTGGGTTTAGTCTCACCCAAACCTCATGGAGTGATAGTTGGAGAGGAATGGTTTCCTAAAAGAAAAGCATAAACAAAAGAGAGAGAAGGTCAAAACTAATATCTACAATAACATGCATATATCTTGGGGCGTTTTTGGAAAATATTTAAATAATAGCATAAATATTTATGTATTTACCTATATAGTAATTTCAGGTGCTCTTCTGTCCTTTGTGTTGATCCAGATTTATAGCTGTTACCATTTGCCTTCTGCTTGAATGACTTTCTTGGACAGTTATTGCTGTGCAGGTCTGCTGGTGTTGAGTTTTTCCTATTTTCATATGTCTGGAACATTACTTTGCCTTCATTTTTGAAAGCATTTTAGGATTTTAGAAATATTGTTTCACTCTTAAGATTTCACAGTGAGAAATCTGCTGTCATCATTATTTATGTTCCTTTGTACATTAAGTGTCTTTTTTTCTCTCTTAACAAGTTTTAAGATATTTAATTATGATGTGTCTGGTGTGTTTGTTTTTTTCCATCATGATTCTTGTGCTTGGAGTATGTTGAGATTCTTGAATTATTTTTCTCTGTTTCATTGTATTCCTAATGCTATGTTTTCACATTCACTACTTTTTTCTTCTCCATTGCCCAAGCTGCTATTAATCCCATTTAGCACATTTTTTCTTCTCAGATACTGTGGTTTTCATCTCTATAATATTTATTTGGGTATTTTTAAAAAATATTTTTCATATCTCTACTTATGCTAAATCTTCTACCTTCTTGAATATGTGGAATATAGTTATATGAATTGTTTTAATGTCCTTGCCTACTAATTCTCTCATCTCTGTAATTTCTGTTTCATTTGATTGACTTTATTCCTTATTATGGGTCATACTCCCCTGCTTCTCTGTATGCATGGTAATTTTTTATTGGATGCCACACATTGTGAATTTTACCTTATTGCTTGCTGGATATTTTTATATTTCTATAAATATTCTTGAGTTTTGTGGTTATTTGGAGACAGCTTGATCCTTTCAGATCTTGATTTTAAGCTTTATTAGGCAGGGCCAGAGTGGTGTTTTGTCTAAGGCTTTTTATTCCACACTACTGAAGCAAAACCCTTTTCAGTAGGTTACTCAAAACAAGGCTTTACTTTCTGGCTGGTTGGAAAAGGTACTATACTTTGCTGGGTATGACTCCCAAGTACTGTTCTCCCTAAGTGTTTTCCATGGCCTTGGGTAGTTTTCTTATATGTAAGCTCTTATCAGTATTTAGCTTAATATGGAATATTGCAAAGCTCTGGAGTTCTCACTCTTTAGCTTTCCTCTTCAGTACTCTGTCCTCAAGCTGTAGGAGTCCATCTCCTTGAATCAGGGAGATCATCAGGCACTGCCTGGGCTCATCTTCCCCTGGTCATGGCCTGGAAACTTTCTCCAGGTAATAAGCTTGGGAAATCAGGGGGCTCACTTCACTTATTTCTCATTTCTCAGGAATCCCTGTTTTTGGTTGTCTAATGCCCAATATCTTGAGAACTGTAGTTTATGTCTAGGTTTTTAGTTGTTTCATGAGGGGAGGGTAAATTTGATAATAATTTCTCCATATTGATGAGAGGCAGAAGACCCTTTGATGAATGCAATAGTTTTTAAGATTGATTGTGTCCTCCGCTGGACTGTTTTTATATAGAAAGTTAGCTTTTTGGGAAACAACAGAATTTCATTTCTTGCTTTCCAATCCAGTACTTCATTTTTTTTCTTATCTTATATCACTTTCTAGATCCTCTAGTTTAGTGTTTAAAAGAAGGGATGAGAGCAAGAATTATAGCCTTGTCTTGTATCCAAGGAATGCTGAAGTTTCACCGTGAATTGTGATGCTTGGTAGATTTTCATTTTCAGACTGAGAAAATTTCCTTCTATTCCTACTTTGCTAAGAGGTCTTACCATGAATGGGTGTTGAAATTTATTTAATGATTTTTGTTACATCTATTGAAATGATTATATATTTTTCATCTTTAACCTATTAATGGCTAATTACATATCAGAGACTTTCCTGATATTAAATCATTGCATTTCTGCTGTAAACTCTTATTCTTGGCATATTTATTTTATAAATCAATAAATTCTGTATGCTGTAGTTTAGTATATTTACATCTACAATCAGAAGTGAGATCTACTGTATAAATTATCTTCCTTGATCTTATAGTGGCCTCATAAAATGATTTGGGAAGATTTTCCTTCTGGAACAACTTGTATTAAATAGCAGTTACCTGTTTTGGAGGTTTGGAAAGAGTTGTATAAAACCAGTCTCTATTTTATTTATTTATTTATTTATTTATTTATTTATTTATTTATTTATTTATTTATTTATTTATTTATGTATTTCTAAATTTGATTTCTTTAGTGGTCATTGGTCTATGGTTTTTTATTTTTATTTTTAAAAATAATTTGAACTTAGTTCTTTTTTCTCTTAAGATTTTAAATATCCACTATATTTGTACTTATATTCTTTATCTCAATCAATCTTCTTAGATGTTTATCTTTAAAATAAACAGTTTTTAAATTAATACTGTTTTATATTAATATTTTCATTAATATCTGCTTTTATCTTTAATATATCTTCTTTGTATTTTGCTTTGTTTTAAACTGTTGGCGGAAAACATTTTGAATTGACCATTTATCATATTAATTTTTCAATCACTGTTTTGCTTTCTAATACATATATTTAATTAATCCATGAATTTCTCTTTAAATATCACTTATATCCACAAATGTATATGTGGTGTGTTCATTATTTTTCAGTCATAAATATTTTATGATTGGGCCCGGCTAGATAGCTCAGTGGATAAAGAGCTCGCCGGTGTACCACATGGGAGGCCCCGGGTTCGGTTCCCGGGGACCTCTCCGAGCGGGCAGACGGCCTTGAGAAAGGCAAGCCGCCGTGGGCGGGGCAGAGCCGCCGTGGGCAAGGCAAAAAAAAGCCACCACGGGCAGGGCGGAGCCCCCACGGGCATGGCAA
>PVKH010009109.1:0-11069 GCA_004027955.1 Chaetophractus vellerosus
TCTCTCCCATTTGCCATAGCAAATATTTCACCTATTTACCGTTTTTCTCAAACATTTTCCTCCACATAATTCACTTCGCTGGAATTGTTTCAGAGTCAGTCTGCAGACTTCATTTTCAGCTCTGTGAGGACTGATACATTGTCTGCCTTACAGTTAACTCTCAGCACCAACAAGCTGCTAGAGTGAGCATGCAAGAAATATTTAGGAAATGTGTGAATGAATGAATGAATGAATTATGCCTTATAAAGAGTCAATGAGAAAGGAGTAGGTGTAGCTCAGTGGTTGAGAGCCTGCCTCATACACACGAGGTCCCGGATTCAATCCCTGGTACCTCCTACCAAAAAAATAATAATAAAAAAAGGAGGAATACGGGTTTAAAGTCAGCTTTGGAGTGATGTCACTACTAAAAGACAACCAGATTTGTTGTTGTTGCTTTTTCTGTATTTTTTTCTGTATTAAACTATCACCTGAGTAGGAAGTATCACAATGCCAGAACTGTTGTTGAATTATTTGTAAGACTGTTAGGGACTAAATAGTCATGTATTCCAATTTACTTTCACTGGGTTCAGGAAGCAGAGACTCAACTTTCGGATGAAAATGATCAAAAGGAAAGCATATTGCAAAATTAAAACTTTTTTCATAACATTTTTAAACTCCTAACTATTGTGCTTATCGGACATTTCTTGTCTGAATCACTTCATTAAAGTAACTAACTCTTCAGTCTGAGAACTTGAGGACACTCTTTTCTGTAGTTCATACTAGATAACATCAACAATCTAGAGGAATTGCAACAAAATAATGAAAAATATACAGCATCAAAATATAAGCTAGCAATAAAGTATCCTGTATTGTGTTTATTAAATTTAGCCATTTAATTCGCTGTGTGCCTCATCACATCCCAGTTTCTCCATGGAGTTGTTGTGATGATTAGATTAGGTTAAAATATATAAAGAGCTTAGAAACTGCCTGGCCCAGAGTAAGTGATGTATATGTTAGCTGCTGTTATTATTATAAGAGGCAGTATAAACATGAAATAACAATCACAACATCTGTCTCATCTTAGAGTTATTAAGCACTAGGTATTGCAGTTAAAGGATCTTCAAGCATTATCTCATTTAATTTTTCAATAATTCTGTGTGGTAGACTATTATCCTCATTTTATAGATGAGGAAACTAAGGGTCAGAGCAGTAAAGTAACTTGCCCAAGATGCCATAAATAGTAAATTGCAATGCATAGATTCAAACCTAACTCTGAACCACTGCTACTCACTTCCTGTTGTGTAAATGAAAGGATTTCAGAATAAAACAGTAGTTGGAGAGCAACTAATGGTTTTAACTTAGAACACAGCCTCTAAAATATACAACATGAATGATATGTAGATTATATTCTACTCTGTCCACATAGTAACCACTAGGCACATGCGGCTATTTAAATTAATTAAATTTGAGTAAAATAAAAAGTTCAAGACCTCATTTACACTAATCACATTTTAAGTGCTCAACAGTTACCTATACTTGTGGCTTCCACACTAGACGGGCAGATGGAGAATATCTCCATCATTGCAGAAAGTTCTATTGGAGAGAACTGATATATATTATCTGAAGACCACCCAAAGTGTAAAAAGAGGACTACATCAAAAGTCAGGGGACTGGATTGTTGCCTCTACCCATCACTAACAGTGAGACCTTTGTTAGGTCACTTAATCAATTTTTCTCTATTTTATCATTTGAAAATAGGAAACAACAATAATACCCAAGAGAATAGTTTACAGGTTGGTTGCAAAGCTCAAATTAGATCCCAGGTGATAAAATATATTAAAAAGCATAAAATGTTTTTTTAAAAATAGAGTTCACAGAGGTAAACTCTAGAGTATAGGTTACTAGGAAATTGAATTAGGGTTGAGAATGGGAGCTGATGTTTAATGTATGTAGATTTTTAAATGAGGCTTATTGGAAATGTGTGGAAATGAATAGAGTTGATGGTAATACATCACAGTGAGTATAACCAACACTGCTGATTTATAAATGTGATTGTGGCTGAAAAGAGGTAGTCTGTGGATGTAATATCTCAATTGAAAGGAAGCTGGAGAATAAGGTAGGGACTGTATAACAGTGATTTTGGTGGTGGATGAAGATTATGGTTAGTAGTATAAGAATGTTCTTCCTTTACAAAGTGTTAAGTATATGGTGATACATAGGAAAATTACAACTAATGTAACTTATGGATGATAGTTAACAGTAATATTGTAATATTTTTGCAGCAATGGCAAAGAAGATATTATATCAATTCTAAGGGACAACAATAGGGGGGTCTAAGGGGGTATGGGATTTTTCCTTTCAGAGTAATGTAAAGTTCTAAAACTGAGGTGATGGCAGCACAACTCTGTGATGAATATGAGAGCCACCGAATGTACACTGTGAATGGATTGTACAAAGCATGGGGCTGTATAACACAATGAATCTTGTGGTGGAAGATGGACTGGGCTAACAGAACAAATATGAGAACATTCCCTCATTAATTCTAACAAGTATATAATACTTATACAGGGTGATATTAACTGGGTGGGTTGGTGGAAAAATACACCAAATGATAGATATTATCTATAGTTAGTAGTAATGTTTTGATGATGCTCTTTCATAATTTGTAACAAATGTTTCACAACAACGCAAGGTATTGGTGGTGGGGTAATTTATGGGAGCCCCATCTGATGATATACATGCTCGTTTTGTAAGTTCACAACTTAGACTACACACTTATTGTTTATGGATGTTTATGTATGAATGATAAACTTCAATTAAAAAGTTTTTTAAAAAGCATAAAATGGTATAGGGAGGTATGCATATGTTTCTGTGGTTCCCTACCTATGGATATAGTATCCTTACAAGATCCCACAATTATTCCAAGCAACGTCTGAATAGAGAGATGCAACCCAGACCCTGTGGCCTAACTAAGCAATGTAGCCTATGCGTGCATGCTCTACTTTTAAAAAGTATGTTGTCCCAATGGACAATAAATATTTCTGATTTCAGAGTATTAATGAAATTTTAGTGCCTTTTGGTAATTATTTCTTTTCTAAACAGATACTAACTGAATACAACTATTATCATATGACTGTCCCAGAAATTATTCAACAGTTAAAGGAGATTCTTGTGCTCCAGAAAGTTGTCATCTATGTATATATTGTTTTAAAAGGTGGGGAAAATATCGACTTTTGACAAGTACTAATTTTTTTCTCATTTTAGTTTTTAAAATGACACAAGTTGGGAGCTGATGTGGCTCAGTGGTTGAGCAGTGGCTTCCCACATACAAGATCCTGGGTTTAATCCCTGGCCCCAGTACCTCAAAAATAACAACAAAAACAAGACACAAGTTAAAAGAAATGAAAATATTCTCATTTTAAAAAAAAAATCCAAATATTACAGAAGGAATAAAATGAATAAAAGCGAACTCTCCCAATTTATCCTTGGTTTGTCTAAGTTCTCTCCCCACACATAAACCATCCTAGGAGCTTTCTTGTTTCTATGGGCTTATATACATAAAGATGTTTGTGGGCATATACATACACACTTGGGTTGTGGAAACTGCATAATTAAGCCATCCTTTTGACAGGGGGATATGTAAACATCAGTGTGGCAGTTTGAGATTATTTATGAATTCCAAAAAGAGAGGTTATGTTTGTAAACGAATCTATTCCTCTGGGCATGATACCCTTTGGTTGATTTAAATTCAAAGGCTTTACCTTTACTTGATTAAATCAAGATAAGTGCTTTGGTTTGACCACATCATTAGGGTGACACGGAGTTGAGTCCCCGCCCCCTTGGTGGGCTATTTAAATGGACACTCAATCAAGAACACGGAAGCAGATAACTCGAGAAAAGAGGAAAAGCTCCATAGACACAGAAGAGGATGCTGTGGCCCGGGGAAGAGAGTTGAGCCATTCATCTGATAGTTTACAGCTGACCTTGTGAAGAGACCAGAGTAGCTGATCCCAGAAAGAAACAAGTCCTGCAAAGAGAGAGCCCTACGCCAGCCTACAGCTGAGATTGGAAGAAGCTGGACCCTTGGAGCCTTAAGAGGGAAGAAGAAGGCAGAACCCTCACAGATGTCACTGCCCATCTTGCATCAAAATGTGGCAACAGACTTTGGGTAAGAAAATACCTTCTATGGTAACTTGAGCTGGACTCTTAAGGGCCTTGTAACTGTAAGCTTCTACCCCCAAAAATACCCTTTATAAAAGCCAACAGATTTCTGGTATTTTGCATCAGCACCCCTTTGGCTGACTAATACAATCAGAAAGGTATGTCTTTCATTAAGTAGCTGATAAACTTTATTATCTATGAAACAAATCACTTGGACCTAAACATAAGTTTTAAATTAAGCTATGTTCTAGAAACTGATTTAAGAAAGCTAAAAGATGGAGAATAGGGCCGGCTTGATAGCCCAGTGGATAGGGCGCCGGCATACCACATGGGAGGCCCTGGGTTCGATTCCTGGGGACCTCTCCTAGCGGGCAGACCGCCTTGAGAATGGCAAGCCGCCATGGGCGGGCCGGAGCCGCCGTGGGCAGGGCAAGAAGCTGCCATGGACATGGCAAAAGCCGCCACGGGCAGGGCAGGTCGCCCGTGGATGGAGCGCAGCCAGCCACCCGCGAACTGAAAGCCGGCCGTGAACGGACGCAGAGACCGCCCACAAGCGGGGAAAGCCGCGCCTGCGCAGTGACCACTCTTGGCGCGTCACCGCAGCGGGGGGAAGGGGAGATATGTAATAAAATAAAATAAATCTTAAAAAAAAAAAAGATGGAGAATAATAATGATCCAAGGAACAAAACAAAGAACTTACTTGCTGAATTACAAGGTTGAGTCAACAATCTCAAGTAAAATTAAATATGGTTCTATGCTTTTGTCACAATTACATCAAAAGTTATGAAATAGAGAAGCTCTGTAAAGATAGATAAGGACTCTTATTAAATGCTTTCAGTACAAACCTAGCACTATAGCTCTATCTTTAGCTGTAGATATGAGTTTGTGAAACATGTTTTAAATAATACAGAAAGTCATAAAATGTGGTAAATGTTGGGGATTGCCTCATGCACCCCACAAAAGACATGCTCTAATTTTAATTCCTGTTCTTCTGGGTGTGAACCCATTTGTAAATGGGATCTTTTGTAGACATTATTATTAGTTTATGTGTGGCCAAATTGAATCAGGGTAGGTCTTTATCCACATGATGGGATGAAATTCTGTATGCAGCTGGTCAGAAGAAACCAGTAGAAGCCAGAACTCAGAAGATGCCAAAGAGGAGAGAGAGAAGGCCTTGTGACAAAGACCACCATCACCAGAACACTGCCCTACCGAGGCAGGAGAGAGTATGGTCCTATCGATGTCTTGACTTCTAGTCTTCAAAACTGTGGGACAATAAGTGCTGGTATTTGTCATAGCACTCTAGCAAACTGATACAGCCAATATAGGAGACAGTGATAAACAATGAACCATTCCTCTCAGACAATTCAGAAGTAGTTGAACCTACAGGGAACTAACTTCCCTGTGTCTCTCTCTCCCTTCTTCTTTCCTTCCTCCCTCCCTCCCTACCTTCTTTCTTTCCTTTCCCAGCTGAACTAAAGTCATTCATTTCCCATACTATTAAAAAAGTGTGAGAAAAACCTTAACGCATCTTTTGGAATTTGAACCTGCCTTTACAGTTGCTATCTGCTTGTTGCAGCTTTAGTCAAAGAAGTCTGATAGTTTCTAAGTCAAAAGGCAAACAGAAAGTCAGTTTCTCCACAGTGTTCATATATACATACTTACTTCTGCTTGGAAATATATAATAATATTCTACAACTTGCTTGTCTTCATTTAATATACTGAAATCCTTTCATGTAGTACATATAAATTCGCCTTATTCTTTTTAACTCCCCATTCTATTCTATGATAAAGAAGCACCAAAATTTACCTATTTTCTTTTTATTAGACTTGAGTTTTTTTTACAATTGCAAACAATCTTCTAATAGGATGCTTTGCATATATTTTTGTTTGCATGTCTGTTTCTGTAAGATATATACCTAGAATTGGAATTTTTTAGGTAAATAAGGCCTTATATATTATATATATATATAGAAATAAAAGCCAACTTTTACATATTGAAATGGACAAAGTATGTTAAAAGTTAATTTATAGAATAACAAATCTAAACAACCACCAAATACATGAAAAAAAATAATTAGTAGTCAAGAAGATGAAAGTTAAGCAATGGGATACTACTTGATATAAAACTTATTTAAAGGACCGATAAGACCTATTACTGGTGGAAATATGAGAGAAGGAGTTGCTTTAGCCTTTTTGAAAAGAAATCTGGAAACATATATTAAAATTAAGAATACATATAGACTTCAACCAACAAACCCACATTGGGAATCCAATCTTATAGAAATAAAATGCTGAGGGTTGAAATACACAAACAAAGATGTTTTTTGCAACATTTATTTCTTACAAATATTTGCTAAGTGTTGACTATGTTGCCATCACTTCAAAGATGAACAATATATAGGCCCTGGCCTCAAGTTGCTCTCAGCCTATGGGGGCGAGGCAGGGGGGGGAAGATAATTGCACAAGCAATTGGAGTTAATAAAAGAGGTTATGGGGAAGCACAAAATGCTATGGAAGCTCCCAGCCTGGGATGGAGGGCTATGAAGGCTTCACTGAATATCACACTTGCATGACTTTGCAAAACACAGCATGTTTCCAATGCCTTGGATTAAATTCTATGGTCCACGGGGGCCGGCCGTATAGCCCAGTGGATAGGGCGCCGGTATACCACATGGAAGGCCCCGGGTTCGGTTCCCAGGGACCTCTCCTAGTGGGCAGACCGCCTTGAGAAGGTCAAGCCGCCATGGGTGGGCAGAGCCGCCGTGGGCAGGGCAAAAAGCTGCCATGGACAGGGCAAAGCCGCCACGGGCAGGGCAGGTTGCCCACGAACGGAGCGCAGCCAGCCACCCTCAAACTGAAGCAGAGCCGGCTGTGAATGGAAGCAGAAGCTGCCCACAGGCAGGGCAAAGCCGCCTGTGCAGTGACCAGTCTCGGCGCGTCGCCGCAACGGGGGGAGACAAAGTGGACAGAGAGGAACACAGGAATGGACACACAGCAAGAGCAAGCAGAAGGGGGGGCGGTATGTAATAAATAAATTTTTTTAAAAATCTTTAAAAAAAAACATAAATCTTTAAAAATAAAAAATAAAAAAATTTAAAAAATAAATTCTATGGTCCACGACAGTTAAACAGAGTAAAGAAACCTGGGTATGGAGAAAATATCACCCATAAACTTGACATGAAACAAAACTGTATTAATAAAAGTCACAGGTAATCTAATTTTTCTAATTACAGTGGAGATAGAACATGAAATGCACAATGGAAAGAGGATTTACTTTTGGGGAATAGGATAAAAAAGTCTATTATTAAATGGTAGCCAAAATGCTGTTTTGCTCATATGCCTGGTTACAGAGCACACTCTTGAGAAGTGTTTGTTGAATCAATCAAGACATGAGAAGAGCATATAAAAGGGTTTAGATCAGATAAATTGGTTTCAGTTATACCATTCCATCTCAAGACTTTTTCTTAAATAGATTCTTCCTTTCTTCCTTCCTTCTTCCCTTCCTTCCTCCCCCTCTTTCTTGCATTCCTTTCCTTCACCATTTTTCACGAAATGAAAAGACAGTCCAGTCAAATTAGGATTATAAATCCTGTTAACCTCTCTTTGACCCTGTTATTTCACTATTTAAGGATGGAACAAAAGCATAGCTCTTTAATCAAGAACTTTAAATCCCAAAAAGAATGCTGGACAATTTTTAAAGTATGAACGTTATATAGGGAAAGACTAACATTAAAAACAAACAAACAAAACGGTTCATTGGCAACTGGTCATCTACGACAACCCTGATTATGTAAGTAACAGAACTCAGGAAGGAATTGTCAGACAGGGGAGCAACAAGAACAGCACGTCTAGAAAGAAGGTACATGTTCTTCCTAACTATTGACATTAAAGGAAAAAGCATTAGCGTGGGTTCTCTCATGGAAGGGCTGGGCGCTCCATGGAGTAATGACGATGTTCCCAGAGGCTGCGTGCCACCTGGCATTGCTCCCCTATCAACAGCAAATCATCTGCTTCACAACCTACATTTGCCCATTTGTTGTCCCTTTCTGTTTGACCGGAGAAAGCCCCCCTACCTCCCTGTCTGCTTCGTAAAGCCTGTCAAACAGGGGTAGAGGCCATATGCCAAAGTTGAGAGAGGCTCACGCTGGCGTTTCCCAGCGCTGCTCACCCCGAGTGCTCTGGGGGAGCTGCCACTCGGCTCACAGAGGAGCCACAGCTCCCCCCACTCCCCCATTTCTTGGCACAACGACCACATGCGACAGCCGTTTGTGTGTGTGTGTGTGGGGGGAGGTGGGTTGTAAAGGGTTTCCAGCTTGTTTTTCTGTTCTTTCTGTTGTTTTTTTTTGCATTCTCTGGAGCACATAGAATTCACAGTGAGAGCAGAATAACAGTCACTTGTAAAACAAAGGAAAAAACCCTCCAAAGGCTGCTTTCAAGGACCGTTTGCCATCTGTTTCCTCATGGCTGCGCCGCTTACTGGAGTCTCCAGCCACGGCACCTTGGTACCAACCCAGATTGAAGTACTTTTCCTCTGTTCCAGAGGGTTTCCTTGAGCGTTCCCATCTGCTTCTGAGCAAGATGTAGAAAATATTATAAAATAAGACTAGCAAGTGACTCACAGTAAAGTAAAAATAAATCAGGGTGCAATTTGTCATCATCTTTAAGAGGAAAAAAAAGTAAAATGCTCCATGATTGGAGAAACAACTCACTTTTTAAAACCTCTTCAAGGAACGTCTTCAAATGACAGGCAGGAAATGAGTCTGTGGGGGTTAAGTAAAGCTCAAGAAAACTCAAGTGGCAAGAGCGTAATCCAACCCCAACATGCATATGCATAAGAGGCCACGTTAACTCCCGTGTAAAACCACAGTGTGAACGCGTTTCCTGTACACACTTTACATGCTGTGCCGCCAGGAAACACTGTCACAGTGGAGCCCTGAGCTGGTTGGTGCCCCGCTTTATAACATGCTTCAGAAGAATGACTGGTGATTGTTGATTGACAACTTCACCTACACATTGACTGGACTTTCTCCACAAGGCTGTGACAGCTCAAGAAGGGTCCATCTGTCAGGATACAGTTTGAGAGCTACCAATTGTGTGAGCGTGAAGATACCTTTGGCTAATTAGAAGGAAAGAGGAATACAGTTATTTATTTTCAACAAAGCCTTGGGCATTTATTATTAATACTCAAATGGAGAAACAGGTCAGTACACCGCACATGGGAGGATCATTGTGTTCTACACACTGCTTCTCTTCTCAACAGACTTTCTACAACAAAATACCCAGAGTTAATTTCACCTGCCAGAAAACATAAGCCAAGGGCCTTGTTTCAATGGGAACTGGGGAATCATGAACTTGACCTTTCATTCACTCTCTGGACAAATATTTATGTGCCAAGTATTGTTCTAGGTACTTGCAAACGTGCAGTGAGCAAAACAGATACAAGTTCCTGCATCGTGAAGCCTTTGGTCAGCCAAGTGCCACACACTGCCATGCTCTTCCAGGGAAAAGGACACATTACCGGGCACCTCTCTCTCAAAGTTCTGGGCCTTTTCATTCGATTTCTTTCAAATGCCCTCAATCCTCCTGGGAATGCAGAAGGTGGTGTGTAAGTCTACGTGTGCTGTGTGAAAGAAAAAAAGAGGGGAAAAGAGACGCTCAGACACAGAAATGTCCTGAGGGGGAGAGTATTCAAAAAGTGATAGAAAGAGTTATCTTTATGATCTATTTCTTCCTGGGAGAGACAAAAGAACAGTAGCATAGATTAAAAAAAAAAAACCTGCAGTGTTCTGTGTTAGGAAAACAAAGTATTATAAATCTATAGACTCTCCCCAGTTTAATCTACAAATTTGATATAAACCAAAAAAAACTTATGATGATTTTTTAACTAGAAAAGCTGATGTTTAGGCAAGAAAAAAATTGGGGAAGTGGGAAGTATAATGAGGCAGGAACTCGTCTCATCAGATATTAAACTATAAAGCCTTAGTAATTAAGACAGTGTGATACTAACCCACACCTAAACAGACAAACCAATGGAACAGAATTTAAAGCCAAGAAATAGATCCAAATGCATATGGGAATTTACTACCTGATCAACATGGCACATTTCCCATGAGTTTGTTTACCTCCCACCATTGCCAACCATGCCACAAGGTCTTTTGCCTCATTATCATCAGTAGACTCGGTGCTAACCAGAGGCCCTTGGTGTAGGAAACTGCGTAGACCTTAGAGGGTATGATTCCAAGGCTCTGCTCTTGCCCTGCAAGCTGTATCTTGGTGACCTTGAACACATTGCTTAAATAGTTTCACTGTTTATACTATGTAGATAATAAAATCTACCTCAAAGAATTATAACGAGGATAATCCATGTAACAAATAGCCAGTCCTTAAAAATAAACATATCCTACTTGAATAGTTTAATAGGTATCTTAATTCCTATTGATTGTTTAACAGCCAATCTGTCTGCAGAGGGAAATTGTTTTCTAAATATCTCAAGCCCTTCTAATAAGATTTGGGGGTAGGAAATGAATTATGTTTAAACTCAGCTTTTAAAATCAAGTTGTTCACCAGAGGTGGATGAGAATTGTGGTTGATGGTACAGATGCAAGAGTGTCCTTCTGTGAGCTAGAGCGGATGTATGTTACTATTACAGGGTGGTAGGAATGTGGAGAAACATGGGAATAATACAACGGGTGTGATCTATGGACTGTGGATAACAGCAATACTGTAATATTCTTGCATCAATGCCAAAGATGTGCTGTGTTGATAATGGGGGTGTATGGAAAAAGTGTGCCAAATGTATGCTATGGACCATGGTTGGTGGTAATAGTCTGAGGCTATTATCTCATAATCTGTAACAAATGTTCCACCATGGTGTGGTGTGTTGGTGAAGGGTGTTGTATGGGAATTCTACACATGTGCATGATTGT
>PVKH010009110.1:0-19031 GCA_004027955.1 Chaetophractus vellerosus
CAAATCTAGGCCTTTTCTATCAAGCATCTCACAGTTCCTTCAGAATCTACCCCTTACTCATTTATAAAACTGTTCCAACATTTTTGGTAATTGTAAGCAGCAGCACCCTACTCTCTTGGTACAAATTACTATTTTAGTTTGCTACAGGGCTGCCAATGCAAAATTACCAGAAATGGGTTGGCTTTTATACAGGGAGTTTATTAGGGGAAAATCTTACAGTTCTGAGGCTGTAAAATCTCCTAATCAAGGCATCATTAGATATGTTTTCTCCCAAAAGTCAGTTACTGGTGATCCTGGCATCCTGCCAGGTGGCAAGGCAAGATGGCAGCTGATCACTGCCAAGGTCCCTGCCGTCCCTTCACGGCTCACCATCTCCTGGAGCTCAGCTATGTGTGATCAGGCATCTCTCTAGGTCTCATCTCTTTGAGCCTCTCAGGGCTTCTCTGTCTTTTATGGATTGTTCTGCCCGAGCTGGGTAGTTTTGACAGGCTAATAAAAAATCACTTGACCATAGATGTGAGGGTCTGTTTTTTAACCATCAGTTTGGTTCCATTGGTCTATGTGTCTGTCTTTATGCCAGAACCATGCTGTTTTTACCACTGTAGCTAGGTAATACGACTTAAAGTCCAGAAATGAGTCTTCCAACTTTGTTTTTCCTTTTTAAGATGTTTCTGGCTCTTCAGGACCCATTACCCTTCCAATTAAATGTGATAATCATGTTTTCCATTTATTTAAAAAATGCTGGTGGAATTTTTATCAGGATTGCATTGAATCTGTATATCAATTTGAGTAGAATTGACATCTTAATGATATTTAATCTTCCAATCTGTGAGCATGGAATGTTCTTCCAATTATTTAGGTCTTCTTTTGATTTCTCTTAACAGTTGTAGTTTTCTGAATACAAGTGATTTACATCATTGGTTAAGTTTATTCCTGAATTTTTGGGTTTTATCTGTCACATTTTATTTTCACCACTCTTTTGACACTTTTAGTTACTTTTATTGATATAATCTTCATTTCTAGACTCTCTTCCAGGCCTCTCTCTCTTGTCTTCTCTTTTCAGACTGTAGCACACCCTTTAGTACTTCCTGAAAAGCAGGTCTCTTGGTTACAAATTCTCTCAGTTTCTGTTTATCTGTGAATATTCTAAACTCACCCTCATTTTTGAAAGACAGTCCTGCTGGATATCAGATTCTTGGCTGGAAGTTTTTGTCTTGCAGTATCTTAAATTTATCATTCCACTGTTGTCTTGCCTCCATGGTTTCTGATGAGAGATCGGTGCTTGATCTTATTGGGTATCCCTTATATGTTATGCATTGCTTTTCTCTTGCTGCTCTCAGAATTCTCTCCCTGTCCTTGGCATTTGACATTCTGATCAGTATGTGTCTCAGAGTTGGTCTATTCAGATATTTTCGGATGGGAGTACATTGTGCTTCTTGGACATGGATATCTATGTCCTTCAATAGGTTTGGGAAATTTTATACCATTATTTCTTCAAATGTTCCTTCTACCCCTTTTCCCTTCTCCTCTCTCTCTTGGACACCCATGACACATATGTTTGCACGTCTCTTGCTGTCCTTTAGTTCCCTGAGACCTTGTTTGGTTTTCCAATTTTTCTTCATCTATTCTTTTGTATGTTCACTTTCAGAGGCCATTTCTTCAAGCTCACCAATCCTTTCTTCTGCCTCCTCAAATCTGCTATTATATGATTCCAGTGTATTTTAAAATTTCATTTATTGCACCTTTCATTCGCATACGATCTGCTATTTTTCTGTGTATGCTTTCAAATTCTTGTTTGTGCTCCTCCAATGTCTTCTTAATATCCTTAATTTCTTTATCCATCTCATTGAATTTATTAAGGAGATTAATCTATGATTAGTTGTCTCAACTCCTTTATGTCATATGGAGGCTTATCTTGTTCCTTTAAATGAGCCATTTCTTCCTGTCTCTTGGTGTGGTTTGTAATTTTTTGTTGGTGTCTTGGCATCTGGCTTACTAGAGTATTTATTCTGGGTGTAGTTTTTCTCTTTAATTTAGGGCTTCCTGCCCTTTCTCCCTTTTTGGTTATGTAGTAGGAGCCAAGGATGTAGTTGGTGCTATAAGCTGTGGAGGCTCAAGCTACCCTCATTGCCCCAAGGACCGATGAAGCTTCTCCCAACTTTCTCCTTTGCCAGGGGTAAGGACAGAGCCATAGCTGTGTGGAATAATCCAACTCATGCAGACCTAGACTGTAGTTGCCCAGAGAGACCGATGAAGCTTCACACCCCTTTCTCCCTGCTTGGGGCAGGGACGGAGCTGCAGGTGTGGGCAGCAATCTATGCAGCGCAGGTCCAAGGTGACCACAGTTTTCCTGGTAGATTTCCGATTATTCAGCCTGTGCCAGCTAAATGTACCTGCAGTTACCTGAGTAGGCTGGTGCAGGGCCCCTCAGCTTCCTCTCTGCTGGAGGTGGGGCTGAAGCCTAGGCTAGGACTGCAGGCCAATCTGGGTGAAAGAAACCGGTCTCTACCATCACTGTGATTTTCAGTCAGCCTGGCTTCCCTTCATGCCGGGGCTGGAGCCAAAATGGTGGCTACCGGCCTCTTTCTGACTTGAAAGGCTCAAACTTTAGCTGTTCTTAGGGTTATACTTTAGCCAGCCGAATTTACTAGTCAGTAGCTGAAATCGGTGGCCAACTGTCTCTTCCTCCCCTGTTTTTGGGAAATGGAGCTTCAAATTCCTGCCACAGAATAGCTCCTGGGGCGGCTTGTGCTGCCAAAGTAGTATAATCACTGGCCTCTGCAGCGTGGCCTGTAGTTTCCCAGAGAGGCTGGCAGAGCTACCCCCCAGCTTCCTCCCTGCCCGAGGTGGGCCTGGGGCTTAGGCTAGAGCGGCAATCTGATCTGGATGGAAAGAAGCCGGTCCCTACCAGCACTGTGATTTTCAGTCAGCCCTGCTTCCCCTCATGTCAGGTGCGGAGTTAAGATGAGTTGGGCAGGTTCAAACTTTAGCTGTTCTTAGGATTATACTTTAGCCTGCTGAATTTACTAATCAGTAGCTGAAGTTCGTGCCCAACTGTGTCTTCCTCCCCCGTTTTGGGAAGTGGAGCTTCCAATTACAGAGCAGAACAGCTCCTGAGGTGGCTTGTGCCTCCAGTGCAGGATGGGCATCCGTCTCCGTGGTGTGGAGTGCTTTACTTACGAATCTTCTCTGTCGATGGGCAGTCTCTTCCTTCCATTCTTTCAGGTATTTTTCAGGATGCACTTCTGGTCTCCTGCAGCCCCCAAATAAGTGCTCTAAATACCTGTGGGTGATCAACTGCCCCGTAGCAGGAGCTGATTCTCCGGGCTCTTTACTCTGCCGCCATCTTGCTGGTTGTCTATTATTTATTTATTATATTTTTTTACATTTTTATTTTCTTAATATTTATTTTTAAAGGAAAATATTATTTTAAAATTTAATCCTATTTATATATATATATTTTTCATTTAGATTACTGATCTTTGTATTTTATTGTTACATATAATCCTTAAAATTAGAACCATTACATGGGTCTAATTTTGTCTTTTTCCATATGGCTAACCAGTTGTTCCAGCATCATTTATTATAAAATCCATCTTTGCTGCAGTTATTTGAGATACTACCTTTATCATTGTGGCAGTTTGATATTATTTATGAATTCCAAACAGATAAATCATTATGTTTGTAAACCGGTCTTTTCTTCTGGACGTGATACCCTTTGATTTTATTAGCTGAGATGTCTTTGATTAAATTATGTTAAGATTAGGGCTTTTGTTCGACTAAGTCATTAGGGCGTGAGGAGTTGAGTCCCCACCCCCTTGGTGGGCTGATAAGACAGACTCTCACACAGAGTTAGGCAAGGGAAGTAGATACACAGAGAAGATACACAGAGGATCCTGCAGCCCCTGGAAGAGAGATGAGCCTGACTTTGTGTAGAGAACAGAGCAGCTGAGCCCAGAAAGAAACGAGCCCTGGGAAGAGAGGAGCCTTAAGCTAGCCTAAAGCTGAGATTGGAAGAATCTGGGACCTTGGAGCCTTAAGAGGAAAGAGGAAGGCTGAACCCTTGGTGACATGGCCCTCTATCTTGCGTCAACATGTGGCAACAGACTTTGGGTGAGAAAGTACCTATTATGGTACCTTGAGTTGGACTCGTAGGGCCTTGTGTCTGTAAGCTTCTACCCCAAATAATTCCCTTTATAAAAGCTAACAGATTTCTGGTACTTTGCATCAGCACCCCTTTGGCTAACTAATACAATCATATACTGTATTGAATTTCCGTATGCAATTGTATTCTTTTCTCTAGTCTGTTTATCTAATTCATATGCCACTGCCACACTGTTTTAATTGGAAAGGGTTTATAGTATTTTTTGGTAGGGACCAATCTACCCTTGTAGCTTTTCCTTGTCAGTTTTGCTGTTTTTAGAGAGCAGTTATTTTTAATCATAAAAACTGTCAAATAAAGGGGAAATGGATATTTATCTTTTGAAATTCAGTTCTTTATTAGCTGATCTTTTCATAAGGAGCTCAGTGTTATTCATTTCTATGATATTATTTACCACTTTTATGTTTTATGCTTGCTGTGTATTATAAATATTAGTATATGAAATTTTATTTTTCCATTTTCGCTGAGTTATTCAAAACACAAAATAATCTGAAGGTGTTTTATTAGAGTTGTTTCCATTAAAAAGCATAAAAGGAAAGAAAATGTTATAATGAATCATATCTGTATATTACGTGATTTTGCATATAAGTACATAAATAATTGGCAAGTATAATTTTAAAGCTTCATTTATGTTTATTGTACAATAACAGTGCTATGAGCACAGAAAATTAGAAATCTGAATATATATAATAATGATGAAAAAAGTAGAATGTTAACATAAGTTTTTTTGTAAGGATTATCTTATATTGTTAAAACTTGACCTCTTATAAGAAAATATTTTGCTTTTTTTTTAAAACAGCAGCTTGTTGTAGGGCTGCAGTATATACTCAAATATTTCTTAGGAAATAATTCCAGTTTTAGAAAGCTTTCTTCTGTTCTTTGTATTATTTGTTTCCTCTGCTGCTTATTCTAAGCTGGTTATTCAGTTGATTATTCTAAAAAGCCTGCTGGTACATTATTCTCTATAGTGAAAGAACAGGCCTCGCCTGAAAGTAGGAATGGGGCCTAGGCATGTCTATAGATTGGCTCTTCTGTAGAGTGTTTGGGCAGGGAGCAGGCAGGCTCAAGCTGTTCCAGTACTACTGCATGCAGCTTTTTAATGAACACTAGCCGTCCCTTCACTGATAAACATTTTTTAGAAAGAATAGTGTCATAGCAGAGTATATACCTGTTGATGCAAATAATGCACAATATTTGCAAATAATGAATAATATTAGTAATAAAGAAAAAAAGTCAACTTTGTATTGTGCTGCATATGAAAATTGGCTGGTGCTTCTAATGAATCATGGCAAAATGGAGAAACAATCTTTGGAGCTAGAATTGGATGTTATAAAAAGAATAGAATGGATATATAATAGAAGAAATAGGCTCTCAGAGTGTTAAGTAAGGGTTAGGGTTGAGAACAAATTCTTGATTCCCAGCCATGTGGCCATTCCATGATGCCACACTATTTTGAGCAGTAAATAGTTTTCCAGATTAAGTCACTAGAAACTCTTTAATCAATTGTGCATCCAAAAATAGTGTACATTTGCAAAGGGAGAAAAGGAGAACAATAGTGCTGAAACACTAATAAATTAACACAGGGAAAAAACAGTAAAAAAAAGAATAGTGTCACAGTGGAGTATATACCTGTTGTTGCAAATAATGAAAAATATTAGTAATGAAGAAAGAAAACTCAACATTGAGTTGTGCCACAAAGAATACGTGGCTAGTGCTTCTAATGTATCATGGCAAATAATCTTTGGAGCCAAAATAGGATGAATAAAAGGAATAGAATGGGTATATAATAGAAGATGAAATTCCCACAATATAGTTTTCCCATATACCATGAACACAATATTTGCCATTTTGGATAAAAAAATTAGGCAAACTGCAAAAGACATGTTTCAAGGTACATGTTATAATATACCTTAATATGGTATAATTTAGAAACACATGGGGATAGAGAGTGAAGATATTCCAACAGCTATGAGCATTTCTTTTTGTTTATTCCTTATGTAGTTCGAGAGAATATGGTTTGGGGAAGGTCTTTTTTAGAGGAATAGGCAATATAATATTTCAGTTTTAAGGTTTTGTTATGCTTATAGCCTTTTTGGCTTTTGACTTTTTTGTTAATGAAAGAATTAATTATGGGTATTAAGCTAAATATTAATCTGATGGTAGACCCCTGCCAACACTTGTTCATGGCACTTATGATTTCTAAGCTTCTGCAGAGTTCACCATGAAGAGCAATACTTACTTCTGGTGTCTAATTACTTTGGTTTCCTCTTCTCTGATTTCTCTATCTGATCCCACTTGAATTCCTGGTATTGTATTTTTTTTTTTTTTTGCAGTACCATTGTGTTTTTACTCTTTAAGCAAAGTTTATAGAGTTAGAATTTAGGACAAAGGTTATTAGGGGATAGGGTGGGGATAGAAAGTGGGAAGTTAAGGCTTAAAATGTACAGGGTTCCTATTTGGAAAGAGAAATTTTTTTGGTAATGGATGGTGGTGATGGCAGCACAACACTGTGAATGCAATTAACAGCACTGAAATATATATTAAAAAGGGAAATGTTAGTTTTTAGAAATGGTAACAGAATAAAAATTTTAAAATAAACCATGGAACTACACTACAGAAACGGTGAACCCTAAGTTAAACCATGGACTTTAATTAATAGTACAATTATAAAAATGTGCTGTCATGAATTGTAACAAATGTTCCATGCAAATGCAAGGTGTTGGTGGTGGGATGGTATATGGGAACCCTATATTTTGTGCATGATTGTTCTATAAACCCCAAACTTTTCCAATAAAGAAAAAAAAATCTAACTGATCATTTGATGCTGGATGGACCACAGAATATTATGTTCTTAAATTAATCCATTCCTGTGGTTTTGAACCTATTGTAGGTGGGACCTTTTTATTAGATTCAGTTAAGGGCCATTTGATTAGATTAATTCAGGAAGGCATAGCCCAGCATAGGTCTTAATCCTCTCACTGGAGTCCTTTGTAAATGGGATGAATATAGAGAGGGACATGGAGAGAAACCTTCAGAAGCTGAGAAAGTCCCAGAAGCTGAAATTGGTGGACCCTGGGGGAGAGAAAACCACAGGAGCAGAGATAAAGCCAAAGGAGCAAAGAGAAAGCCAGAAGCTGAAAGCAGTGGGGCCAGGAGGAGAAGGCAGAGACTGGCAGACGCTGCCGTTGTGCCCTGCTGTGCTGTGTGACATGAGTCCAAGATTGCCAGCAGCCGATCTCTGGGGAGAGGGCCTTACGTGATGCCTTGATTTGGACATTTTTTTGGCCTCGGAACTGTAAGCTTTTAAACTAATAAATCCCCATTGTAAAAGCCAACCCATTTCTGGTATATTGCCTTGGTAGCCTTTAGCAAACTAAGCCACTATCTTTTTTTTTTCCTTCCCCATTTCTGTGGCCTTGAGAGGATGGGGATTTGTACTGAATAAACCAGGTTACAAAGAATGAAATATGTATAAAATACTAGAATAATTTTAAAGCTGGCTCTTTAGCATTAATACATTTCTCTTCCTTTTAAAAAAACTTTTAAAAAATAATTGTTTTTGTTAGAGAAGTTATAGGTTTATAGAAAAATCATGCAGAAGATACAGAGTTCTCATATATCCCCTCCTCTCATTAGTAACACATTGCATTAGTGTGCTACCTTCTTACAATTGATGAAATAATATTATTATGATTGCATTATTAATTATAGTCTATAGTTTACATTAGGGTTCACTGTTTCTGTTGTATAGTCCTATGGTTTAATAAAAAAATTTATTCTAACATATATACTAAATTTCCTCTGTAACAACTTTCAAATATGTAATTCATTGGTGTTAGTTACATTCACAATGTTGTGCTACCATTATTACCATCCATTAACCAATCTTTCCCATCACCTCAAACAGAATTAACCAATTAAGCTTTAGCTCCCCATTCCATACCTCCATCTAGGCCACGGTGTTCAAGTTACAGATGCTAGGATTTTGCTATTCTAATTATTTAATATCAGAGAGATCATACAATATTTGTCCTTTTGTGTCTGGTTATTTCATTCAACCTGTTATCTTCAGAGTTCTTCCATGTTGTCACATGTATCAGAACTTCATTCCTTTTCACAGCTGAATAATATTCCATTGTATGTATAGACCACATATTGTTTGTCCATTTATCTGTTGATGGACTCTTGGTTGGCTATTGTAAATAACACTATAAACATTGTTGAGCTAATATCTTTTGGAGTCTCTGCTATAAATTCTTTTGGTTATATACCTAAAAGTGGAATCTCTGGGTCACATGGTAATTTTGTATGTAACTTTCTAAAGAACAACTGAAATATCTTCCACAGTGTCTGCACCGTTTTACATTTCCACCAACATTGGATGAGTATTCCTATTTCTCTACCTCCTCTCCAACACTTATTTTCCATTTTTTATTTTTTCATTTTTTAATTTATTTATTTACATATCCCCCCCTTGCTGCTTGTTCTTGCTGTGTTCATTTTTGCTTTTTGCATTCTTCTGTGTCTGCTTGTCTCCCACTGCTGCGGCATCCCACTGAGTCAGTTCACTGCGCGGCGGCTTGCCTTGCTCGCGGCGGCTTGCCTTTGCTCGTGGCGGCCTGCCTTCTCGAGAAGGCCCCGGGAACTGAACCTGGGGCCTCCCGTGTGGTAAACCAGGGCTCTACCAATTGAGCCACAGCTGGTTCCCTTCTATTTTTTAATAGTAGCTGTTCTAGCAGATGTGAAATGGTATATTATGGTTTTGATTTACATTTCCTTAATGGCTAATGATGTTGAACATTTTTCATGGGCTTTTTGGCCATTTGTTTATCTACTTTGGAGAAATAGCTATTCAGATCTTTTGCCCATTATTAATATTGTGTTGTTTGTCTTTGTGTTGATGAGTTATAGAAGCTCTTTATGTATTCTGAATAGTAGACCATTATCAGATACATGGCTTTCAAATCTTTTATCCCTTTCTGTAGGTTGTCTTTTTACTTTAATGAGGAAGTCCTTTGATGCAAAAAGTTTTAAATTTTGATCAAGTCCCATTTATCTGTTTTTCTTTTGTTGCTTGTGCTTTTGGTATAAAGTCTAAGAAACCATTGTCTGACACAAGGTCCTGAAGATTCTTCCTTATCTTTTTTCTAGTATTTTTAGAGTCCTGATTCTTATGTTTAAGTCTTTGATATATTTTGAGTTAACATTTAGGTAGGGGTTCTCCTTCATTCTTTTGCATATGGATATCTAGTTTTCCCAGCATCATTTGTTGAAAAGACTATTATTAATTGAGTGGACTCAGAACTCTTGTCAAAAATAACTTGGCCATAGCTGTGAGTGTTATATCTGAACTCTTGATTTCATTGGTCTTTATGTCTGTCATTTTGCGCATGCCATGCCATTTTGATTACTGTAGTTTTGTAGTAAGTTTAAAATTGGGAAGTGTGAATCCTCCAACTTCATTCTTCTTTTTAAAGATGATTTTGGGTATTTTGGGCCCCCTACACTTCCCTGTAAATTTAAGAATTGGCTTTTCCATTTCTGCAAAGGTGGCTGTTGGAATTTTGATTGGGATTGTGTTTAATCTATAAATTGCTTTGTGTAGAATTGACATCTTAGCAACACTTAGTCTTTCATCTGTGGATGTGTAATGTCCTTCCATTTATTTAGGTATCCTTTGATTTCTTTTAGCTATGTTTTGTAGTTTTCTGCATATAAGTCCTTTACATATTTGGTTATATTTCTTCCTAGATATTTGATTCTTTCAATTGCTATTGTAAATGGAATTTTTTCTTGATTACCTCTTCAGATTGTTCATTACTAATGTATGGAAACACTATTGATTTTTGCTTGTTGATCATGTACTGCACCACTTTGCTGAATTCATTTACTAGTTTTAAGAGCTTTGTTCTGGGTTTGTCAGGATTTTCTGTATATAGGAACATATCATCTGCAAATAGTGAAAGTTTTACTTTTTCCTTTTCAATTTGGATACCCTTTATTTATTTTTTCCCTTGCTTATTGCTCTGGCTAGACCTTCCAGTACAATGTTAACAGTGATGACTGTGGGCGTCATTGTCTTGTTCCTGATTTTAGAGGGTACGCTTTTATTCTTTGACCATTGAGTGTGATATTAGCTGTGGATTTTTGTGTATATACTTTATCATGTTGAGGAAGTTTCCTTCTGTATTAGTCAGCCCAAGGAGTGCGGATACAAATCACCAGAAATTTGTTGACATTTGTAAAAGGATATTTATTTGGGGTAGAAGTTTACAGTTACCAGGCCGTAGAGCATAAGTTACTTCCCTCACCAAAATCTATGGCCACGTGTTGGAGCAAGATGGCTGCCGATGTATGCCAGGGTTCAAGCTTCCTAGATTCCTCTCTTCCCGGGGCTTGCCTCTCTCTGGGCTTAGGCTTGCTTCTCTCCACAGGGTCCCTCTCTTCCTGGGCCTTGCCTTTTTCCAGGCTTAGGCTTGCTTCTTTCCACAAGGCCAGCTGTAGACTACCAGCAAACGGCCAGTCTCTTCCTGGGGCCTTCTCTCCTTCCTCACGACCAAGCTCCTCTGTGTGCTTGCTTCCCCGGGGTCCAGCATTAAAACTCCAGCATCAGAACTCCAACTAACTCCTCTGCTCTGCCATGTAGTTTTATGTCTTACTGACATAAAATTTCCTCTGTCTTTTGATATCTTCTGTTTCTTCTGGCGTCCATGTAGGTGGTTTGTGCTTTTCTAGGACTTTGTCCATTTTGTCTATGTTATCTAGTTCATTGGGGTACAGTTGTTCATAGTATCCTTTTTATAGGCCTTTCTATTTCTCTAGAGTCAGTAGTAATATCCCCTCTTTCATTTCCGATTATAGTTTTTGCATTCTCTATTTTTCTTTGTCAGTCTAGCTAAGGTTTTGTTGATTTTATTCATCTTTTCAAAGACTGAACTTTTGGTTGTGTCGATTCTTATATATATATGACATATATATTATTAGAGAACTTGTGAACTTATAAAACAAACATGCACAATGTGCAGAATTCCCATACAACACCCCTCCACCAATACATTACATTGTTGTGGCACATTTGTTACCTATTATGAGAGAATATCATCACTAACTATAGTCTATAGCATACATTTGGTATATATTTTTCCATATCCCCTATTATTAATACGGTACCTTCCTTGACTTTGATGTGAGAATATTACAATATTTCTGTTAACTATAGTCCATAAGTTACACTAATTGTATTTTCCCTTGCATCTCCATATTCTTACCACCTTTAATAGTGATGTACATTTGTTCTAGTTCATAAAAGGACATTCTTGCATTTGTACTATTAACCACAATTCTCATCCACCTCTGGGTTTACTGTGTTATTCAGTCCCTAGATTATTCTCTAGCTTTCTTTCAATTGACATTTACATCCCTAGACTACCCTTTCAACCAAAATCCCACTTATAAACCAGCTGTGTTAATTATACTCACTGTAATGTAGAGTTACCATGAACTCTATCCATTTCCACACTTTTACAGTCAAGCTAATTAAAAATTCTATATACATTAAGCATCAGTACCCCTTTGCAGACCTCATCCAATCTTCTAGTAACCTAAACTCTAGGATTTAACTCTATGTGTTTATTCTTTGTATTTAGTTCATATTAGTGAGACAATGCAATATTTACCCTTTTGTGTCTGGCTTGTTTCACTCAGCATTATGTCTTCAAGGTTCATCTATATTATGATATGTGTCACAATTTTGTTTCTTCTTGCAGATGAATAGTATTACATTATATTCCAACATTTTGTTTATCCATTCGTCAGTTGATGGACACTTGGTTTGTTTCCATCTTTTGGCAATTGAGAATAACATCGCTATGAACATCAGTATGCAAATGTCTGTTTTTAGTTATTCTGGATATATTCCTAGTAGAGGGATTGCCAGGTCATATGGCAAGTCTATATTTAGCTTCCTGAGAAAACACCAAACTGTCTTCCACAGTTTACATTCCCACCAACAGTGAAGGAGTGTTCCTATTTTTCCACCTCATCTCCAGCACTTGCTCTTTTCTGTTTTATTTTTTTAAATAATGGCCATTTTATGAGGTGTGAGATGATATCTCATAGTTTTGATTTGCATTTCTGTAATAGCTAGTGATATTGAACATTTTTTTTTCATGTGCTTTTTGGCCATTTGGAGAATGTCTTTGGAGAAATATCTATTTAAATGTTTTGCCCATTTTAAATTGGATTGTTTGCTCTTTTATTGTTGAGTTGTATGGTCTCTTTATATAACATGGATATCAAACTCTTATCGGTTATATGATTTGCAAATATTTTCTCCCATTGAGTGGGCTGCCTTTTCACCTTCTTTACAAAGTCTTTTGAATCACAAAACGTTTAAGTTTGAGGAGGTCCCATTTATCCATTTTTTTCTTTCGTTTTTCATGCTTTCTGTTTAAGCTTTAAGAATCCTCCACATACCACCAAGTCTTTTTTTTTTTTTAAGATTTATTTTATTTTTTAATTTCGGCCATCCCCTCATTGTTTTGTGCTCACAGTCTGTTCATTGCATGCTCGTTTGTTGTGTGCTCGGGAACCGAACCTGGGGCCTCCTATGTGGAAGGGAGGGGCCTAATCGCTTGAGCCACTTCCGCTCCCTGCTTTGTTGTGTCTCTCATTGTATTTTCCTCCTTGTGTCTCTTGTTGCATCATCTTGTTGCGTTAGTTCACCACGCCAGCTTGCTGTGCCTGCTTGCCACACCAGCCCATCGCGTCAGCTCACTGTCTTGTTCATCTTCTTTAGGAGGCACCAGAAACCAAACCTGGGGCATCCCATGTGGTAGGTGGGAGCTCAGTTGCTTGAGCCACATCTGCTTCCCTACCACCTACCACCAAGTCTTTTTTTTTTTTTTTTTAATAACATGGGGCTTTTTTGGGGTATTGAAATTATCCTGCAACTACCACCAAGGCTTGAAGATGTTTCCCTACATTTTCTTCTAGGGGTTTTGTGGTTCTAGCTTTTATATTTAGGTCTTTGATCCATTTGGAGTTAAATTTTATATAAGGTGTGAGATAGGGGTTCTCTTTATTTCTTTTGGGTATGGCTATCCAGTTCTGCCAGCACCAATTGTTGAATAGACTGTTTTGGCACAGCTGGGTGGGCTTGACAGCCTTCTCAAAAATCACTTGACTGAGACAACCAGCAAGATGGCGGCAGAGTAAGGAGCTCCTAGAGTCAGCTCATGCTACAGGGCAGTTAGTAATCACCCAGAGCTATCTAAAGCACCTGTTCAGGGGCTCCAGGAGACCAGAAGAGCATCCTGCAACATCCTTGAAGGAATGAAATGAGGAGACTGCCCATCTGCAGAGAAGATCTGTAAGTAGTGTACTCCATACCATGGAGGACAGTGCCCATCCTCCACTGGTGGCACAAGGCACCTCCGGAGCTATTCAGCAGCTGGAATTGGAAGCTCTACTTCCCAAAAATAGGGGAGGAAGAGACGGTTGGGCACCAACTTCAGCTGCTGTTTAGTAAATTTGGCAGGCTAAAGTATAATCCTAAGAACAGCTAAAATTTGAACCTGCCCAAGTCAGAAAGAGGCCGGTAGCTGCCATTTTAACTCCGCTCCTGGCACAAGTGGAAGTGGGGCGGACTGAAAATCACAGTGCTTGTAGGGACTGGCTTTTTTCCAGCAAATTCGGATTGTAGCACTAGCCTAAGCCCCAGCCCCACTTCCAGCAGGGAGGAAGCTGGAGTGACCTGCGCCATCCTCTCTGGGAAAATACAGGCCATGCTGCGGAGGCAGGTGCTTATCCTACTCTGGCAGCGCAAGCCACCTCAAGAGCTGTTCTGTGGCTGGATTTGAAGCTCCATTTCACAAACGCAGGGGAGAAAGAGATGGTTGGCCACTGACTTCAGCTACGAGATTAGTAAATTTGGTTGGCTAAAGTATAACTCTAAGAACAGCTGAAGTTTGAACCTGTCCAAGGTGGAAAGAGGCCAGTAGCCGCCACTTTGACGCTACCCCCAGCATGATGGGAAGCTGGGCTGACTGAAAATCACAGTGAAAGTAGGGACCGGCTTCTTTCACCCAGATCGGCCTGCAGCCCTAGCCTAGCTCTAGCAGGGAAGAAGCTAGCAGGACCTGTACCATCCTCTCCGGGTAACTGCAGGTACATTCGGCTGGCACAGACCAAATAGTCGGAAGTCTACCAGAGCAACTGTGGTCATTTTGAACCCACATGGCATAGATTGCTGCCCACACCTGCAGCTCCATCCCTGCCCCAGGCAAGAGAGAAAGGGGCGTGAGGCTTCATCAGTCTGTCTCGGCAACTGCAGTCTAGTCCTGCATGACTTGTATTATTACCCAGGGCTGTGGCTCTGTCCGTACCCCTGGCAAAGGAGAAAGTTGGGGGAAGGTTCATTGGTCCCTGGGGCAATGAGGGCAGCTTGAGGCTTGACAGCTTACAACACCAACTATATCCTTGGCTCCTACTATGCAACCAGCAAGGGAAAAAGGGCAAGAAAGCCCTAGAGAGAGAGACTGCACCCAGAATAAATACATCTAGTAAGCCAGCTGCCAAGACACCAACAAAAAATTACATACAATACACACCAAGATACCAGAAGATATGGCCCAGTTAAAGGAACAAGATAAGTCTCCAGATGACATAAAGGAGTTGAGACAACTTATCATTGAGTTCAAACAAATCTTCTTAATAAATTCAATGAGCTGGCTAAAGAGATTAAGGATATTAAGAAGACATTGGATGAGCACAAAGAAGAATTTGAAAGCATTCAAAGAAAAATAGCCAATCTTATGGGAGAGAAAGATGCAATAAATGAAATTAAAAATACACTGGAATAGTTTAATAGCAGATTTGAGGAGGCAGAAGAAAGAATTGGTTAGCTTCAAGAAATGGCTTCCAAAAGTGAGCATACAAAAAAACAGATGAAAAGAATGGAAAAAAATGGACAAGGTCTCTGGGAATTAAACAATAGCAAGAGACATGGAAAGATATGTGTCCTTGGTGTCCCAGAAGGAGAAGAGAAGGCAAAAGGGGTAGAAGGAATATTTTAAGAAATAATGGTAGAAAATTTCCCAAACCTATTGAAGGACATAGATATCTGTGTCTGTATTAGTCAGGGTTCTCTATGGAAGCAGAATCAACAGGAGATATCTGTAAATAGTATGAGATTTTATAAAATTCGCTCATGTAACTGTGGGGGTGCACAAGTCCAGGTTCTGCAGGCAGGCAGTAAACCAGAGGTTCTAATGGAAGGCCAGTCAAGGTCCTTGATAAGTTTCTAGGAGATGTTGGCTGTCTAAAGACAAACTGGGAAATTCTCTCTGAATGCTGAAATCACTTTCCCTTTTAAGACATTCAACTGATTGGTAAAACATCACTCATTGCTGACAGCAGTCTCCCTGGTTGATGGAGATGTAATCAGCCATCTATGCAGTAAACTCACCAATGACTAAAGCCCATAAATATCCTTGTATTACAGTTAGCCCAGTGCTTGCTTGACCAAAGAACTGGGCACAGTTTCCTGGCCAAGTCGACACATTAGTCTAACCATCACAGTGTCTAAGAAGCACAACAAACTTCCTCTCTGAATAAATCTGAATAGACGAACTCTGAGACACATACTAATCAGAATGTCATATGCCACAGACAAAGAGAGAATTCTGAGAGCAGTAAGAGAAAAGCAATGTATAACATACAAGGGGTACCCAATAAGATTAAGTGCTGTTTCTCATCAGAAACCATGTAGGAAAGATGACAGTGGTATGATAAACTTAAGATATTGCAAGAGAAAAACTTCTAGCCAAGAATCTTATATCTGGTAAGATTGTCTTTAAAAAATGAGGGTGAATTTAGAAAACTCACAGATAAACAGAAACTGAGAGAGTTTGTAACCAAGAGACCGGCTTTTCAGGAATTACTAAAGGGTGTGCTACAGTCTGAAAAGAAAATATAGGAGAGAGAGACTTGGAAGAGGGTCTCGAAGTGAAGATTTTACCAGTAAAAGTAACTAAAAGTGTCAAAAGAGTGGTGAAAAGAAAATATGACAGATAAAACCCAAAGGTCAAAATGGGTGAAATAAGAACTGCCTTTACAGTAATAATATTGAATGTTAATGGATTAAACTCCCCAATCAAAAGACACACTGGCAGAATGGATAAGAAAATGTGAGCCACCTATATGCTGTCTGCAAGAGACTCAACTTAGAGCCAAGATACTAATATATTGAAAGTGAAAGGCTGGAAAAAGATATTCCGTGCATGCAGTAACCAAACCAAAACAAAACAAAACGAAAAACCGGAGTTGCTATACTTAAATCAATGAAATAGGCTTTAAAAGACCACTAGTAATGTGCAATCTGAGGAAGTCAGGGGAAAAAATCCATCTACAACAGCAACTAAAATAATCAAATATTTAAGAAAAAACTTAACCAATGATGTAAAGCACTTATATTCAGTAAACTACAACTCATTGTTAAATGAAGTAAAAAAGGACCTAAATAATTGGAAGAACATTCTATGCTCACTGATTGGAAGACTAAATATCACTAGCATGTCAATTCTACACAAATTGATATTCAGATTCAATACAATCCTGATAAAAATTCCACCAGCATTTAAAAAAATAAATGGAAAACACAGTTATTAAATTTATTTGGACAGGTAAGGGGTCCTGAATAGCCTGAAACATCTTAAAAAGGAAAAACAAAGTTGGAGGCCTCTCACTTCCGGACCTTAAATCATATCACTTAGCTACAGTGGCAAAAACAGCATGGTACTAGAATAAAGATAGACACAAAGACCAATGGACCTGAATTGATAGTTTAGAAATAGACCCTCACAGCTATGGTCAAGTGATTTTTGACAAGCCTGTCAAACCCACCCAGCTGGGTGAGAACAGTCCATTCAACAAATGATGCTGGGAGAACTGGATATCCATAGCCAAAAGAAGGAAAGAGGACCCTTATCTCACACCTTATACAAAAATTAACTCAAAATGGATCAAAAACGTACATATCAAAGCAAGAACCATAAAGCTTCTAGAAGAAAATGTAGGAAAACATCTTTCGAACCTGGTGGTAGGCGGTTGATTCGTAAAGGAGATATGAGAAGGACTGAGATGGACTAGTGATACTTAATGTATGTAGAAGTTTTAATTAACTTTATTGTAAAAGTGTGGAAATATATAGAGATGATGGTAACACATTATAGTGAGTAAAACCTAGTTTATAAATGGGAATGTGGCTTTAAAAACAGTAGTCTATAGATGTAAATGTCAATTGAAAGAAAGCTAGAGAATGATCTAGGGACTGAATAAAACATTAAACCCAGAGGTGGATGAGAATTGTGGTTGGTGGTACAGATGCAAGAGTGTCCTTTGTGAGCTAGAGCAGATGTATGTAACTATTGCAGGGTGGTGGGAATGTGGAGAAGCATGGGAAAAATACAAGTGGAGTGACGTATGGACTGTGGTTCACAGTAATGTAATATTCATGCATCTATGTCAAAGATGTACTGCATTGATAATGGGGGAGTATGGAAAAAGGGTGCCAAATGTATGCCATGGACCTGGTAATAGTCTGATGATATTAACTCATAATCTGTAACAAATGTTCCACCACGGTGTGGTATGTTGATAGAGGGGTATTGTATGGGAATTCTGCACATGTGCATGATTGTTTTGTCATAGATTTATGACAACTTCTGTCTTAAAAAGATATTAAATAATATTATGGTGAGTTTCGGGAAAAATACACCAAATGTAAGATATGGACTATAGTTAGTAGTAGGATTTTGACGACATTTTTTTCATAATTTGTAGCAAATGTCTCATGACATTGTATGAGGTTGGTGGTGGGGTGAGGTATGAGAGCACTGTATGATGTTATATATGTTTGTTTTGTAAGTTCATTATTATTACTATACATTTATTGTTTATGTATGTTTATATATGATTGATATAGTTCAAAAAATTAAAAAAAAATCGGTTGACCATGGATATAAGGGTCTGTTTCTGAACCATTTATTCATTTCCATTGGTCTATATGTCTATCTTTATGCCAGTACCATGCTGTTTTTACCACTGTAGCTATGTAATATGCTTTTAAGTCCAAAAGTGAGAGTCCTCCAACTTTGTTCTTCCTTTTGAAGATGTTCTGGCTTTTTGAGGCCCCTTACCTTTCCAAATAAGTTTGATAATTGTATATTCCATTTCTCTTAAAAAAGCGGCTAGAATTTTTAATCGGGATTGCATTGAATCTGTATACCAGTTTGGGTAGAATTGACATCTTAGTGATATTTAGTCTCCCAATCCATGAGCAAGGAATGTTCTTCCATTTATTAAAGTCTGCTTTGATTTCTTTTGGCAATGCATTGTAGTTTTCTGAATATGGTTGCTTAACGTCCTTGGTAAGTTTTCCCCTAAGTATTTGATGTTTTTAGTTGCTATTGTAAATGCAATTTTTTTTTCCTGACTTCCTCCTCAGATTGCTCATAACTAGCGTATGGACAGACTTCTTAATTTTATGAATTAATCTCATATCCTGCCACAATGCTGAACTCATTTTAGCTGTAGTAGCTTTGTTGTAGATTTTTTGGGACTTTCTAGGTATAGGATCATTTTGTCTACAAATAGCGAAAGTTTTACTTCTTCCCTTCTGTGATGGCTAGGCTAATGTGTCAACTCGGCCAGGTAATTGTGCCCAGCTGTTGGGTCCAGCAAGCCTGGGGCTAATTGCATCTGCATCAATCAGCAAGATTGGATGAAGAATGGATGACGCTGTTATCCATTCAGTTGACTGCTTATAAAAGGGAACTGATTTCAACATTCGGAGAGAATTTCCCAGCTC
>PVKH010009111.1:0-19021 GCA_004027955.1 Chaetophractus vellerosus
TTTTTTTGGTAGCGGTGGGATTTCAGCATTCAGAAGTAGTTTTCTCTTTCTTCCTTTGGTGCCAAATAAATCTTAATTTTGTTTGGCATGTAGTAAATATTTAGTTTTACTCTCTCAGTGCTATAAAGACTTCTGTACATGCTTTCAGGTTATTTGGAAATTGTCTTGATAATTGGCTATGTTTTCATAGAGATCAAGAGGGCTTCACATTTCTTCTTCAATTAAGCTGTTTTTTTCTTTCAGTGAGTATTTAAAAATTGTCAAAAACAGAGTACTTTTGTTTTTTTACTTGAATGTTTTGGGTACGTTGAATCAAGCAAAAACTCAAGAGTTGATTTTTTTTTCTATTTATATTTAGGACAATGGAGAAGCTTTGGTAATGGATGGTAGTGATGGTAGCACAACATTGTGAATGCAATTAACAGCACTGAATTATGTCTTTGAAGGTGGTTTAAAGGGGGAAATTTTAGGTGTGTTTATGGTATTAGAATAAAAATTTTTTTAAAAATTCATGGAACTACACAACACTAACAGTGACCCCTAAGTGAAAGCATGGACTACAGTTAATAGTACAATTATAAAAGTGTGTTTCATCACTTGTAACAAATGGACACACCAATGCAAGGGGTTCATAATAGGGTCATATATGGGATTCCTATATTTTATGCATGAGGGTTCTGTAAAGCCACAACTTCTCTAATAAAATAAAATAAACAAAAAAAAAAAAAAGGGAGAGAGGGGTTGAGTAGATGCTAACATCCTTAAAATACCACTGCTTCCCTCCTTCTATTTACTCCCCATCCTAAAAATAACAGCACACATTTGTTAAACAAATGCAGGAAATCAGTTGCCATGTGCAGAGTGAGAATCTAAGTTAACCATCCTTTTATCTTTGAAAGCTTGCTTTGAATGTGGGGTAGGAACGGAATGGAACAAGAAACATCTCTCTTTTGTTGGTTTCAAATACTTGCAGAAAAAGCTTCATAGGGACACCGGCAAGACTCAAGTTGGTATGAAAAAGAAAATGTCTAGAGGAGGGAGGTGTTAGGGTAACAGTTGGATTATTGGAAGGTATGAACACTTTTTTCAGGAAACTTCATACATATGAGCTTGGTAACCATCATCAAAGCAGTGCGATAGCAAGGCAATGGAACAAGGTGTTGGGGTGCACAAGCATGGGCTAACATCCTACTCACTGGCTGTGAGCCTTTGGACACACCGGTCAACCTTTCTGTGCCTCGGTGTCCTCCAAACAACAAAAAGCTTGGTGATCGCTAAAGTACCTCTTATTCCTTTAATCATTCCTGTATTTTCCCAACACACATCAGAAGCTGTTCTAGGTGCCAGAGATACAGCAAGGAATATGGAAGACAAGGTCCTAAAATCAAGTAGCCCGGGAACAACTTATTAAGAGAATAAAGGAGATAATTTAGATAATGATCAGTGCTAAGAAAAACACAATGAGGTTAATGGCGGACTGAATCCGAATGACTGAGACATGGAGTCAACTATTGATTAGATGACCACTGTGAGGCTGCCATGTTTCATCCAAGATCTGGAGAATGGGAAGCTGCCAGCAAAACTGAGATCTGAAGGCAGAGAACCCATAGGCAGGGCAACAAATCCTTGAGAAGGGCATTAGCTGGTGACACTCAGCTCTGATCCATCTTCAGAACCAGGCTTGGAATCCAGCGTTCCTGACCGGGGTTCTTTCTGCTTTCCTGGGCTGCATCTCATTTAAAGGTCCCTGTAGCCAATGCCACCATTGCCCACTCTCCAGGGACTGCCATTCTGTGCGCACTGGTCTGCGCCTGGCTGTGCTCTTGGCTCTGGCAGCTGGTGAGCCCCCAGAGCAATCCCTGGAGCATGGGTGTGTTCGGCTTCTTGCTCCTTTGGGATGGTGGCAGATCCTTCTCAAGAAGGAGGAGTTTCTTCTTGGCAGCTGTTTTGCCCAGGATGACGTCTACCTCCCCACATGCTGGCAATTTGCACCAAGGACACTGGGAACAATAAATGCTTGTTTCTAGGCAGTATTACTGCCTAAGGGATATGAACGAAGGAGCGGGAATACTTGGCATTTTTGTCTGAGCTCCTGTCTGTAGCCCACTTTGGAGGCACCTATAGCCTACTGGGTAAGGATATGGTCACAGAATGCGGTACTCCTGTGTTCAAATCCTGGCCCTATTAATTGCTAGCTGGGTGGCCCTGAGCCAGTTAATCAACCTCTCTGTGTCTCAATTTCCTCCAACTTCAAATAGGGATGATAGTTAAATAGTGCCTGCATCATATAGGAGGCTTTAGATTCAGTGAGATAAAGAAAGTAAATTGCTTAGCAAAGTCCTTAGCAAATAATGCAGACTCAATAAATATTCGCTGTTATCATTTTATTCTTCCCCACCCTAAGAAGCAATGTAAGTTCAAGCTTCAGTATCTTCTTTCCATTGTTCCTACCTCCCCACCTTACTTTCTTCATAGCTATCAACTATCTTTTGATGTTTTCCATGCCCAGGGCCCTGTTGAGATGTGGGAAATCTAGAGGCAATTGAGAAATAGTCCAGGTGTGCGGGTGAAGTAAGGTGAAGTGAGTATAAAACCATTTGTGTCCTATCTGGGTGTCCTTGGATCACGTATTTAAAGACTCCTCAGAGCCTTAGTTCCCTCATCTGCAAACCAAGAGAGTGATATCTATGCTAAAGGGCTTCTATGAGGCTCAAGCCACCCTTTCCTTAATTCATATTTATAGCCCTAGCACCTAGCACAGCACCTCGTAGTCAGAGAGCAAAGGTGAGCTCAACACCATCACAGCCACCAGGGAACAACAGGGTCGTGGTGTCAAAGCTTAGTCTACAGATGCAATCTAGGAGAGGGGAGGGGAGAAGAAAAGCTATTGTCTTTAAATCTGAAGGTGATGTCTACCAACTTGCAATGTTTCCATAATTTGAAAGAGTCTATATCTTTCCCTTTTTGAGCCCCTAAAATACTCTGTTTCTACTTGTCCATCTCTTCATTAATTCATCAAGTATTTACATGTTCCAGACACCGTAAATATAAATGAAAAGACTGTAGCAATAAATGAAAAAAGACCTGGGTCTCTTGGAATTGTCGGTCCAGCGGAGAACACAGATGTTAATCAAAGAATTATCCATCAATAAATGTAGGACGTGTTGAGTTATAAAAGAAAGCTATAGGGCATGCTGAGAGCATCAAGCGGGACCCGGCTTAGTCTGGTGTGCGAGAGAGGGCTTCCTTGAAGAATGCTTGAGTTATTACGAGTCAATCGTGAACTTGCCAGAGGGGCTTAGAGGGAGAGCAAGAGGGAGGTGAGAAAAAGGATGATGGTGGAGAAAGAGGGCTGCACATGGAAGGAACCACGTGTGCAAAGACCCACCCCCTCCGCCCGCCTTGCACTACCATTGCAAGTGCAATTCTCTAATCCTTTTATTCGAGGCTCATCTTCCTGATGGCACAACACCATGTGGGTAGAGCTCGGGGGTGAAGGCCCCATGACCACTGCCTTGTGATCATTGCTCCCATGACTGTAATAAGAGCCACGATAACAGAAAAGACATTGCAGAAATGAACACTCATTAAGTGTCATAATATATACTATGCACGTTCTAAAGTTAATCTGCCCCAAATCCTTTGCGGTTCTTATCCTCATTTTAATCAAGAAATCAATCTTGCTTTTGGTCACTTGTGATTATAAAACATTTCAAACCTAGAAAAAAAAACAGAATAAAATACATCAATCACTCATGTACTCACATTCAGTTTTAACAAATGCTAGCAATGCCAGCTTTAAAAAAATGAAACAGAACGTACTGAGATTCTCCGATGCCAGGCCACCTGGTGAGAGGTAAAGGACATGATTGTCCGCCTCCTTCTGAGATGAGGTATCTCCTCTCCAATATTGCACAATCTCTTGGAGATAAGCTAGGCAGTGACTCACCTTCAGAAGTTGGTATACTCATCGATGAAATGGGACTAATGTTTTTATTTTCTGCTAATCTCACATAGTGGTGTGTGCATGAGTGGTGTGTGTGTGTGTGTGTGTGTGTGTGTGTGTCAGGAAGGTCCAAAGGAAATCCCCTGTATACAAATCAGAAAACCCACTGCAAACAAAGGGGACTTGGTGTTTACAAGATATTGAGTGTTCTCCTCCATCCTGCCATTCTGCCATCAGAAAGCAAATCTAGTAACCCATTTTGTCCAGCATTCCTCTGTAGATAAATATTTGTTAAATGATATGATGTTGATGATGGTTCTTTGCTATGTTCCAACCCTATTGGATCCTTCCCAGTACAATCGCTGGGCATGTAGTGGAGCCCAATGATATTATATTCCCACCCTCAAATTTCCAGAAAAATAAAATGAATGGTGGCATGTATTCCCAACTCCTGAGCCAGAGCCTGACCAATCCGGTGACAGCATTTGTATTTCACTAACGGTTTGTGCCCTGGTGAATGCCCTCCATTGCCCGAAAATATGCAATCACATAATTGCCATAGCAATCCTATGATATTACCATTACCCAACATTTATTGGGGGAAGCTCAGAACATGCTATTATTGCTGAAAGGGACAATTTAGTGGATTTCACTAAAGAACATTGCTTCCCAAAAAATGAATCAAAATTACTTGATTATGCACATCTCACTTTAATGTTCTGCTCGAGAAAGACGGGGAAGCCCCCCTCATTGTCTGAGCTGCTTTTAGCAATATTGGCTTTTTGGCGACTATGGGCATGCTCAGTCTTACCTGTTTTTATCCCCCGAGGCTCCCCAATGTGGACTCTAAAAAGTACAAGTCGCATTTCTGTCTTGGGGTACGTTGAACAAATTCTGTTTGGGGAAGGCTCCCTGTTGATCCGACAATGTTGGGTGGTTCTTTCGTGGTGCAACTTCAGTTCGAAGCAGTGTTGAATTCTAAGATGCTTTTTGTATTACAGAAGCAATGTCAGAAAAACACAGGCGTATCACGAACTCTGAAAATTAAACTATCAAACCAAGCAAAAACAAACACGGGCCATTGGTCTGAACGGAATGAAAGAAAAAAAAAAAATGCATCAGACCAAAGCCAGCCCCAATCCTGGAAAACCAATAAACCAACACTAAGCTCCGGGGGTCAAAACATAATCTTTATACACTCAGAACTATATCAGCATTATTTATTTATTTTTGCACACCAGTGAGTCTTCAGCATTACTTGGCAATGACTCCACTTGTCTCCCTGTCTGTTCCCTGTTTTTCCAACACTATAAACTGAAGCAGTCATAAAAGTGAACTGCTTCCGAAGTGCTACACTGAGCTAGAAAAAAGGAGAGAGAGCTAGGCGAGCTTCCCTACCGCTTCCTCCTTTCCTTACACTCACCAAGTCGTTTGGATTTTGGTGGACAGGTTGTCTTGAAGTTAAAACACAGTTAAAAGCCAGTTAAAACCAACTGGGTAGGGGAGTGGATGTGGCTCAAATGGTTGGGCGTCCATCTCCCATATGGAGGTCCCTGGGTTCGATCCCCGGGACCTCCCGGTAAAAAGAAAAAGGAAAAAAAAAAAGCCAACTGGGTAAGTCGTGATCACCATTTACACCCAAAAAGCTACAAGGAGTTGAAAATGAATGCGGAGAGCACCAGGACCCAGGATGCAAATGCTTATGTAGGCATTCTGTCTCCAAGCGGAGCAAGGATTTGCACAAGCCTTTGATTCTCTCTGATTTTTTTTTTGAAAGCACAAAGAGGCTTCATATTTAATTTATAGCATTATATAAGTTGTTTGGTGTGTGCATGTGAATTTCCCAGCATAATCCTGACTCTGGTAGTTTGGATTTTGCATTCTGGAGGTGACAACTATTCCAGGCTCGGAATACTCATCCTGGAGGTTTAAATCCAGGAGAGCGAAAGTGTAGCAACAATTTTGCAGCGCTGGTGGCATTTCCCTTGCCTATAAAACCAATTTTAACTGCACAAAACCCGCAGCACATTGCATCGGGGAAATGCAGTGGCTGCACATTAAGCTGTTATGAAAAACTGCTGTTGGAGGGAAATGGAAACAAATCTGCATTTTATTTGCACTCCCTCTGCAGTCCCAGGCCATCCAGACTGCAGTTCCATTTTGTGCAAAGCAATGCCGCTGAAAGGGGTGCGCAGTGTCGGAAAGCATTGCCACACTTTGATTTTTACCCACGCGATCATTTGAAACTGCAGCTCTTCTTGCAGACACTGGCCCCTGAACATTTTAATATAGAAGGTTTGCCTCTGTGGAAGCAAATATAATCTAAGTCAAGTCTAGTTTGAGTTAGGCACATACGTAACTCTCCCCTTCTAACTCAGAGGCAATGAACCCAGGCAAAGAGCTGTCAGCTTGGCCTCTGGGACTGTGAATATTCCTTTGCTGAAGGAGCCTTGAGAGTTACATTGGTTAATTTCCTCCCAGCGATATACCTAAGCTGGAGGCAGGCACTCTGACATTATCAGTGTCCACAGTACAAAGCTATAGCATCCTGGGACAGGCAATTAGAGTGATCCGGAATATTTGCCCAATAATAGGGGAGTGATTTTAAAATTATGCAACATTTAAAATGACGGTTATAAGACCATATTATAAGAACCAAAAAAGATGCTAAAATGCCAAATGTGACTTCTGCATGGTAATCTTAAGGTAATTTTCCTTCGTACTTTCAAAAATCTTTCATCCACCCAATATTCTGTATTATAGGATGCTGGGGAAAATGCCATTTGCATTTTCCTCCTAGGCAGTCACAAAACCTGTGATTCTTAGCCCTTTTGCATCTAGGTGGGGCCATGAGACTAGTTTTGACCAAAATGATATGAGCAGAAAGGGTGTGTATTAGCCTCCTTGTGCTACCCTAACGAAGTACCAGAAACTGCGTGGCTGAAAGCAATAGAAATTCATCTCACAATTCTAGAGGCACTTGGCATAGAATTTTAAGCAGTCATCATGAGAATCCCACAAGAAGATATTATCCCATTCAAATGATGAGGAAACTCAGGACCTGGCAGGCATGGTCAAGATCACACAAAGCAGGCCTGCCAGAGTTTGAACACAGGGGTGTCAGAGCCCTAAGCCGATACTCATCAGGGCGGCCCTGCTAAGGAATGCAACACCTAAGCGTGCAGCCAACGGAGGAGTAAAAGTGCAATCAATGCTGATGGGTATATATTGGGTTTTCTCTATCCAATGCACCGTGACTATATGGAGGGAAGATAAACATTATATGGCCCATACTATATAATAATTTTTATTGGAGTAGTAGGTATTAAAGAAAAATCATGCAGCAATTAGTCCCCATATAGTCGCTATGTTAGTAACACCTAGCATTCGTGTGTTCTTAGTTTACATTAGGATTCACTGTTTATGTTGCACAGTCCAAAGCTGTTTTTTAAATTTTTATTCTAGTAACATATATGCCACCTAAAATTTCCCCTTTTAGTCACCTTCAAATACATAATTCAGTGCCGCTAATAACATCCACAACATTGTGCTATTATCACCACCATCCATTACCAAAATTTTTTCTTCAACCCAAATAGAAATTTTGTACCATTTTAGCATTATCTCTCCATTCCCTACCCTTACCGCACCCCCTGGTAACTTATAGTTTCTGACACTATGAATTTGCTTATTCTAATAGTTCATATCAGTGAGATCACACAATATTTGTCCTTTTGTGTCTGGCATATTTCACTCAACATGATATTGACATTACATCTCAACATGAAAATAAACATTATATGAGATATATATGTATAAGGACTGTGAGAGGTAATAGCAGGACGGAGGCTCAGAGAGTACCTCCCCCTTCCCCAGTTGCTTCTGCCTCTGCTCAGCCACTATTTTAGTTCTCTGCAAAAGGGGAAGCCTTTAATTTTCACTTTTCCTGGATGCTACAAAGAGTTACTGGGCTTTGTGGGCATTTTAGAGCATAGCAAATCAGGGCGGGCCTCTGTCTGCAGCCCAGCTCTACCACTATTTTCTATGTGCCCCTGGACCATGGGATTTAACATCCTCGTGCCTTAGTTTCTTCATCTGTAAGAGACGGATGAGGATAAGGATAGCAATAACTCCATAGCATTGATTGCTACAAAGCACTTAGAGCCATGCCAGACACACAGGGAGTAGTCAGTGTATGTGTGTGTGTATGTGTGCCCATGAACTCTGTGAACCCTGAAAATACTGAGCCACGTCTGCCCTCCACACTTCTTCCTGAACATGGGTCGGCTTGGCAGGGTCATTCTTGACAACCTAGCCAACTTTCCCTCCTCTTTTCCTTCAACGGGTCTGAGCATATTGGCCTCTGGACTTCAAATCATAGAGCGGAAAGCAGGCGTCACCACGTAGACCTCAGCCTCTCTCTGGGGTTCCAAAACAGAGACTATGGGACTCAGGGTCAGACACCCCCTGAGAGTGCTTTGGACCCCTTTTGGGGAAAATAGTCTTCCAAGGTGGCTTCCAATGCTTCCCACCTTCTACCCTCCATGTCCTGTGTAACCCCCTCCCCTAGAGGGTGGGCTGGACCTAAAGACTCTTCTATTGAATAAACTGCAGCAAGGTGAAGGAATGGTACTTCCAAGCTCAGGTTACAGAGTGTGATGTCCCTGCCTTGCTCTCTCTCCTTTCTCTCATGGAGGCTTCACTCCCATGAAGACAGCTGCCATGTTGCTGTTCGGAGAAACTGAGGGTGGCTTCCACCCAACAGCCAGCGGGGAACTGAATCCTGCCACGAACCACACGAGTGAGCTTGAACGAGCATCTTTCCCTAGGAGATCCTGAAGGTGATTCTCCAGCCCTGGCTGACATCCTGGTTGCAGTCTGTGAGATCTGAGCCACACACCCAGCTAAGGTAAGTCCTCATTCCTGAACCACATAAACTGTGCTATTTTAGCTTTGAAAATTCAGAGTAACTTGTTACACGGCAATTGAGAACTATACACTCTTTTACAACTATTGGAGAAATCTTTTCAAGATTCAAGGAGGAGAAGGGGTAACTGGCAGGGCAGCATTGAAAAATTTCTGAGTCCCTGGCAAAACAGCATCACAATAATCACCTACTCTGAGCTCTAGCCTCTAATTTAACTGCTCTCAATCTAAGTAAATTCCTTTAAGCCCAGAAGGTCCCTTCGTCCCCAGCAATTAGGGAATACAGAGCCAGACACATGTGAAAATCAGTTAAATCCAGCCTAAATCAAATGGAGTGCACATTAAAAAGATTTTGTTTGCATTTTTGCAATATTTTATTACATATTGTTTTTTTTTTCATGAGGATGGTAACCTTTTGCTGAGTGCTTACTCTGTGCCTGTTTATTTATATATTGTCTGGCTTAATTTTTATAAAAAGTCAGTGTAATATTATTTTTTCTCATTTTAAAGATGAGGATGATGGCACTTCGAGAGAAGTCACTTGCCACTTGGGCAGTAACGGGCGGTACTTGAATTGAAGGCCAGGAATGTCGGATGTCAAGGCCCATTCCCATTCCGCTACTCCAAGCTATCCCGGGGGGCAGGAAACATGTCTTCATTCGTCTTTGTCTTTCCCACAGCATCTGGTCTATTTCCTGACCCACAGTGGGTGAGACATTAGTAAAATATTTAACAAAGGCTAAAACAAAGAAATCTAAGCCTGAAGTTTGCATCATTTCTTACGGGAGGAAGAGAGGCTGAGTTCACGGCTTCCGGTTTTACTCCCAAAATCGACTCATTGCTGGGAAGAGCATAATGGCTCATCACGACCATTTAGCCCCTAATATATTTCAGCAAAATAAGGAGGTTTGGATCTTGAAGCAAGGTCTTGACAGGCAAAACAGAGTGCAAAGCCACACTTTCTGGCTGCCTTCCTGTTAATTACATGGTGAACCCCAGCTCCTGGAATTCATTCATTCATGTGAGCATGCCTTCATTCATTCATCCCCAAGAAGGTGCTACCTGCCCGCACGCCTCTTTGTGTGTAGGTTTGACAAGGAAGCATGACACAGGCTTTGGTTTTGATGAGCTTGCTCAAGCTGAATACATTTTGTCCTTTGGTAGGATGTTCCTTTAATACAAAATAATATGGCTAATTATACAAAGTGTTGTAAAACACAGAATCAAAATTTTAAAAGAAAAAATCCTCCACAATCTCCTACCTAAAGATTAATAATAACTCATTAATATTTTGTTGTATTTCCTCCCAGGCTTTACAAATAGAATATACTAAACATACAAATGTATAACTTTTTCTTGATTTAATATGTGTTGTTTGCATTTTTCATTTTGTTGAAAATATTCTTCTATGATGCCTTGTTTGGCTGCAAAGAGTTTCACTCAATTGCTATGTGCTACATTTTAAACCATGGTTTAGAGTTATTATTCTTAATGATATTGTTTTTGTTGTTCATAAAAGAAAATACAAATAATGAGAAACTGGTGTTGGCAGAGATTTGGGGAACGAAACTGCCCCCAAAGTTTCACCTGGTTTACTTCTTTTGCATTAGTTTTCCAAATTACTTTTGGTAGCTTGACACATCTTTAATTTAAGCCCTAATTATTGTACATAATGCAGCTCACACCTGTGGTGATAATGCTTTTATTAGCATTAAAACTAAAGACATCAAAGAATCATATCAGGATAAAATGTCTATTTCTAATTTAATAGAATTGCAATTAAAGCAAATTTGATCTGAATGAAATCCCATCATAACTGGATTTTTTTCCCCTGCACAGTGAGTGAAAATTATTCTCCCCTAAATTGAAGATTAATAACATGCTTTTAATGTTAAATGTAGCAATTCAAGCATTAGGTTGCAATTCAAGTTCAACATCACTGAACATTTTATAAACTTCACATTTTAACGTCTCTGGGAATAGCTCTGAGGTAAATGCATTAGCGTTAAATGCATTAATGTTATTTTTCTTTATAAATGAGCTTATAACAGTGTCGTTACCTTCATTTGAATATTTTAATGAAGGGACAATATAGGGAGAACGCTCCATTTTCACAAGGTAATTGTTTCTTCCCTGAGTGGATAAACTTGGGCAGAAAGTGGAATTTATCTCATCGAATTTCTATTATGGCTGCATGGCTGTTGTTACTTGCCGGGAATCGCTCATTACCTGGCTACTGGGGCTTTTTGTTAATGCGTCTCTTTCCTGCGGCGTCCAGCCTTATGCCTTCCTGGGGTGTAATCCTATCCTCTGGCAAGTCGCAGCAGCAAACATTTGATATTTGGTACCCAGTATGGCCTGGCCCAGCACTTAGAGTTTAGCCAGATGGAGGACTATGATTCAGAGAAGTTCAGACTAGGTCGCTTAATAAGCAGTGCAAATTTGCAGTAGAACCTAAAATGAGAGAGAAAGAGAGAGAGATGCAATAGCTTTCAAGGTACTCAGAGCAGGGTTCATGCCCTTGGTAGATAACTGCAGAAATGGCCCCAATTTCCCCTCTTTTACTGCATCTATGGCATTTGCAATGTCACTTTCCAGATCCTCCCATCAAGAGACGGAATCTAATTCTCCACTACTTCAATCTGGCCTGGGCTTGGGATTGGCCTTGGGCAATAGAATGTGCTGGAAGTGATGCTGTGGGAGCTCCATGTCTGGGACTCGGGAGTCTCTGCTGGAGCCCACGCTCCCTCTTTCCGCCATGCCACCGCCAGAGCAGCCCACCGGAGGATGGGACCTGTGGAAGCAGGAGGGGCTCCACCCACCAGCCAGTCAAGCCTCAGCAGCGGAGAAGACCAGCCAACGTGCAGCTGGTCACGGGCTCTCGTGGTCGCCCAGCCAAGGTTAAAGGAACCCACCAGCCTAGCCCAGCCCACGCTGGCCTCACGCGGCATCATGAGCTCAATCAATAGCGGCCATTTCAAGGTGATCAGTTTGGGATGGTTGGCTATTCCGCAGCAGATAGTGAATACAGCAGCCTACCTCTACCACAGCCCACGTGAGTCATCGTGGATGAGCTTTGTTTTCCTCCGGTGTGAAATGAAAGTGCAGGGACTGCCTCAGAGGGCTGTCTTGGATGGAAGGTAATAGATATTAAGCATTTAGTACAGTGGCTGCCGCAGAGTGTGCTGCGGGAAGTGGCACCCATCAGTGCTGCCCACACCCAAACATTCGCCCAGAGCTGTGAGCTTGTGGGTCCCGGAGCCAGGCTGCTGCCCGCTGGGCTCCCGCTCAGCCCTTCCCAGTCGCGGGACCTTGAGCAGCTTACTTACCGTCTCTGTCTCAGTGACCTCATCTGGAAAAATGGGGATTAAAATAGCACCTACTTCACAGGATTCTGGGGGCAAGCAAAGGTGTTAAAATATATAAAGTGCCTAGAACCTTGAATGGCATAATGCAAACACTAAATAAACCTAATCAATTATTATCGTTAATAATAGTAGAGCCATTTGGTTCATAGTTCTCTCTTCATGTAAAAGAGAAATTCTTACCCACCATATTTATCTCTTGGGTCTTCATTTGGTCTTTGGAGCCAAGCATATGAGGGATTGTTTTTTGTCAAAATTTTAGTTTGGAAATTTGCAAGTATATACACAAGGAAAAGAATATAATGAACCTGATTTATCCATCACACAGACTCAACAGTTACTAACACACAACAATCTTGCTCTTCTCTGCCCTCACCCACTGCCCATTCCCTAGGTTATTTTATCAAATGCTGGGTTTCATTTGATTTCACTTGTAAATATTTCCAAGTGTATCACTAAAAGATAAAATATCTTAAAAATTAATAGCAATATTTCATTTTTATACCTAAAATTGACAAAAGAACCTCATATCATGAAACATCCCTTTGGATTCAAAGGTTGACCCTCCATTCCTGTATCTTTTTTTTTTTTTAATAAATAGGGTCATTTTTCATAAAGAATCTCCCTTAGTCTGGATTTTTCTGATTGTATCCCTGGAGTGATTTTAAACCTGCTATTCTGTCTCCTGTATTTCCTATACATTTATAGTTATATTTAGAGATATAATTAGATTAGGTACAATATTTTTGTTTTGTCAAGAACACTTCATGGATAACATTGTATATGTCTCTGTCTGCAAGTTCTGCTATGACAAATACTGCACATTGGTTGGCTTAACAAAAGGAAGTTATCATCTCGCAGTTTAGGAGACAAGAAGTCCAAAATCAAGGTGTCAGCAAGGCCATGCTGTCCCCAAAGTCTCTAGCACTCTGGGGATGGCTTTCCAGCAATCCTCCCATCACATGGTTATCTGTCTGACCCCTCTGGTTTCTGCATCCATGACCAATCTCCCCTGCTTATAAGGACGTTATCCATAGTGGATTAAGGCCCCACCTTAACTCACCATCTTCAAAGATCCTATTTACAAATGGGTTCACACCCACAGGGCTAGGGGTTAGGACTTGAACATGCCTTTTGTGGGTGACATGATTCAACCCCCAACAGTATACTTAAAGTAGAAGATGCATCATGTCTTTTTCCCCCCTAATTTTTGTGATGAAGTCAGCCAGTTATGGTCATTGACTAGTTCCACTAATTAATTAGGTTTTTAAAAATCGTGATTCTCTCGTGCTTCCTGTGTTGGTGAATTGGAGTACTACTAAGTGAAACTTCTCCTCACCAGCTATTTGCTTGCTCACCCTGAGATAAAGCATAGACTACTATACACTTTTACTGCCACTTAATGGTGCATCCTAAAGATGATAGCACAGTGATATTTCTCGTTCTTTTCACAGCTGCACAGCACTGCATTGTATTTACATGGATATTTCAACCAATTTCTCAGCAATGGACATTTCAGTTGTTTCCAGTCTTTTGATATTGAAAGTAATGCTGCAATGAATATCTTTGTGCTTGGGGTTTTTTGCATATTTTCCATGGTTAATTTTTATAGTCTGTAGCATGCATAGCCTTGTTTGAGTGACTTGTGTCTTCCTGATAAAGACAGAGGTATTCTGACGTTCATAAATTTTATAGGCTCGCCTTCAACTCTTTCCCACCACTCCAAGTTTCCCTGACATGGCTCTGTAGCCATTTGTCCTTTGGCTGATCTTTAAGAATCTAGTCTGTGGGAGGGAAAAGGAAGCCATGTAGCAAACGAGCGAAACCCGCCTCTCTTCGCCCCCCATAACTCAGCTTCTCCTTTCCCTGTGGCTCAGTTCATCCTTATTCAACACAGGCTTTGCTTCTCCATTTAAGAGTCCGTGAAAGAAAGCCCATTGCTAGTGCTGTTACTGGACGTGTAAAAGAGATGAGGACGTCAGAGGACGTGATGGATCACGAAGGAGCGAAACGTCACCTCCTATAGTGAGAGACACAAATACAGAATTTGTGAAGGTTTTGTAACGCATCACTCACGAATGTCAAGGCCTCCTCTGCAAGACTTTTCAGTTTTGTTCGGAAACCATAGGATTTTATGAGTGGAAGAAATAGAGTGATTTAGCAAATCTGTTCAGCCTCTCTCCTAGTGTGTTTATTCTCAAACACATGGGTCTGCTGTACAAACACCTGGGGTGAGCGTGTACCCACAAAGAGAAATAAAAATAAACATCTTGTCTTCTCGGAAGATGGAATCATTGTGCCCAAGGATGTCATTGGGTGGTGTTCTGTCTACACCAGTAACCATCTCATCTTCAAGGTTGATCTTGCAATCACCCAAGAGTCCAGCTACTTAATAGCCAAAGTGGCTTTATTGAATGGAACACTGGACATTGTCACCAAGACTGTCAAGCACATCAAGTCCTGCTCTATCAGCCTTAGGCTGGAAGCCAAGGAGGAGAGAGAGAAAGTTGCCCCCTTGCCAACATTGATGAGTCTCCTCAGTGAGAAGGTGAGACAGTAGTTCAAGAGGATCCAACATCAGTGAAGAGATTTGATATGTGAGTTTATATCTGTTAAATCATTTTACTAAATAAAATTAATAAGCAGTGTGGGGCTCTTGACAACAAATCATTCTATGAACATATGCCGCATTTCTGGGCATTGTTCACTATTACTGTTACTCCTGATAATACTAAAAGTCACCAGTTTTGAGGGGAGTTTTAAATGGCATTATTTGAAAACTCCTTCAAGGAAGCTAACATTATGAGATGCATTTTACAGATGAGAGGAGATTAAGGACTTGCTTGAACTTAAAGTCAGAAATTGAACCCAGTTCTCTTGGACTCCAAAGCCCCTCTTTTCCACTATTCTATAATGTCTACAACTTTCAGTTATATTTGACCACCCTGAATTTGTTACTAGCCATGTTACACACTGAAGGAAAGAAAAGAAAACTCACATGGAACAAAGCTGTGTTGCAAAGAGAAGGGCATTTAAGCAATGAGTTTTGTAACCCTAAACTATGCCAGAGGCCCATGTTAAACGCGGCTTGATCCCCGCAGTGAGCTGCCAGTAGAGAACTGAAAAAGCAGTACGGCTGCAATGCACTTGCTAAGGAATTTTTATGCAAAGGGATTGCTCTTAGTTAAATACCTTGCCCATATTTTGATTTTTAATTTTCTCCTCTAATAGCATAATGTGCCGTTTTGAGCAAGGTTGAATCAATGGGACATCTCAGTACCTGTTAAATGTCTGGGCAACTAAACCTCATTGTTATCAAATTACTTGGCGTTTAACAAATGTGCTCCCACCTTGAATCGGGGAGCATCAGAGAAGCAAGTTTCCTCCACCCTCAATTTTCCTCTCTTTCTTAATGATGCTTGGCAGAGTGTCGGTACTACTTTCAAAGTAAAAGTGGCACAGTCCTGTTTGCCTCTTTGGGGTCCTTTGTGTAAGTGAGAAATCAATGCAGAAGTTTCCTTCTCTTTGCAACCCAGCTTTGTTCCACATGATTTTTGTTTCATTACTTCAGTGGTACTTACCCACTTCATGGCTAGTAACAAAGTCTGAAAATTATTTTAGTTCCTATTTTGGTCTTAGCCACCTGCTTTTCCTTCTTGAATCTCACCTTTTTCTCACCTGATAGCAATCTCAAGGTTCCTTTCAAAGACATCTTAATAGTCCAAACTTACTCTTTCCTTTATTTCCATGTCTAAACATTTATATATAAACGTGTACGTACAATCATTCATTAGGAAGCAAAATTAGTAACTGCTTTGATTGTGTGTTTTATGTGTAGAAGTCTTAGAAGTCATTATTTATTGGGATGCTCCATTGGAATTGAGAGTTTACATGTTGAGCATAAATTCAGCTTTGTCCAGTATGAGCTCTGATTCCGGGATTACCGAGCATAAATTAAATGCCCTTGAGAAAAGAACGCCCACTCTTGGGCCTCAATTGAAGCACATTAAAAATGAGATTTGGGTTGATAAGCCCGTGGCTCTCCCCTGGTTCTCCCTGAACAGAATGGGTGTTTCTAACAGATGCCCCGATTCCAAGGCAAGTGGTCAGCCACAGTTTAAGTTCTCTGCTCCCAACGATGTTGAAGGCCCCTTCCCATCTAAGAACCTGCGAGTCTGTGGTTTTGTAAGGAGAGAGGACACATGCAGGATTCCAGCACAGCACCTGCCCAGCACAGAACCAGCGGAGCACAGCACCCTTCCAGCAGAGTACTCACCAAGCACAGCACCCTCCTGGCACAGCACCTTCCCAGCAGAGTACTCACCGAGCACAGTACCCTCCTGGCACAGCACCTTCCCAGCTTAGTACCCTCAAGGCACAGCACCCTCCTGGCACAGCACCTTCCCAGCTTAGTACCCTCCCAGCACAGCACCTTCTCAACACAATACCTTCCCAGCTTAGTACCATCTTAGCACCTCACCCTCCCAGCACAGTACCCAAGGCATCCAAGGGGAAAACAAGAGAGCAACTCAGGCAGTTACAAAATGTGCTGTGCTCCAAGGTGGGTGAAGCTCAATGTTGCATGGGGAAAAGAAAACATGACCCTTGTTATTGAGGATGGCATCTTGGCTTGGAGAAGCCATTCGAGTATCATGGACTCAGGAAGGTTTGCTTGGTTTGTTTGTTTTTCCCAAATAGCTGAGCAATACTAGTTGGTGAAGATGCTATATCAGAGTGATTGAAATTTTAATGACAACAAGTGGAGCTTATTCAATGCTCTACATACAAAATACTTCAATCCATTCACTATACATTATCTTGGCATCTTTGTACTCAATTTTTTCCTATGCCAACTAAGACAAATGCTAATACCTACCCCCATGGGTGTTTTTGCAAGGATTAAGTAGATTGTTATATGCCAGAGCTATGTGTTTCTTATAGGCATTTCTTACACTATTTCTGATGGGAAACATATCAAAAGAAACATGGCCGGCTCAGAGTTGTCTCACCCCAATCCTGTGTTCTTTTACCTCATTGAAGGGCAGGTGTGTGCAGGACACACATTTCTTTCTGCCTCTTGTCATTCCCACCAAGCTAGCTCTGAGTTGTGGAAGAATGGGGATCAGTGGAATTTAGCCTCGTATGATCACAGCTGGACAGACAGACAGCATTATCTGCACTCAGAGACCCCAATCTTTTTAAATCAGATTTGTTCATCATTAGGTTAAGTAGTTGGAGAATCAGTGGATGGGAAAATGCTTTATTCTATTCTGTTGAAGGCTTAAAATGCTTCCTCACCCCGCCTCCAGGAAAAGCACGGGCACAGAGGACGCGTGGTCCTCTCTGTAGCCCCCAGTGCACCCCCACTCCACACAAATCAGACCTGAGAGTAAGCCGCTGATTTGGCTACATAAAGAAATCTCATAAAAAGGGGATTTTAGGACCATTCTAATATAAACTATCTTTTTATAAAGGCAATTAAAACTTTAATTTCTCTTTTTTTTTCACAATTCAACATTTTTCCTTAGGGAAAAAAATATGAAAGTGCCACCTTTAAATTCCACACACTGTCTGGGTGCCTATCATGTGTCTATGATGATACAATGATACAGGCGCCCTTCACCTCAAAGCACTCACATTCCGTAAGAAAAGACCTCAAAGCGAGCAATCCATCAAAAGAGGGTGAAAAAGGGCCATAGATAGCATTTATTGAGCACCTACCTTTCACCCAGCTCTGTGTTGTCCTTGCATACATGACAGGACACTAAAAAGTGGCTTTTCTTCGCCTCAGCTGAAGATCTGAGGTGAAGGTGCCGTGTGGACCTCTACATAACTAAACCAGGCATCAGCTACTAAACTAAACTGAAGATAGATTTGTAAATTTTTTTAAAAAGTACTTCTAAACCACCCATGGGTCATAGAAGAAAGCATACTAGATATTTTTAAAAGTATTTAGAAATGAAGTATAATTAAAATACTAAATATCAAAATTTGTAGGATGCAGCTACAGGTTTTCATGGGGGGGGGGAATATATGGCCTTGCATGCTTACATTAAACGAGAAAAAATGCATTGAATGCATTGAAAATACACGAACTCTGCATCTAACTTAAGAAGGCTGTGAAAGAACCAACAGACTAAACCTAAGAGAGAGAGGTAAAGAGGAGATAATAAAGATGAAAGTGGAAATGGATGAAATAGAAACAGAATTACCACAGAGAAGATCACAAAAGGAGAAGTTGCTTCTTTTGGAAAGACTAATAAAATCGACAAAGCTCTTGCAAAATTGTTTAAAAAGCAAGGGGAAACAGATACGTAATATTAAGGGGAAAAAAAGAGATATAATTAGAATGCAAGAGATGGTCACTATGCTAGTGTTTGTGAAGAGTGACTCAGAGTTAGGGAGGGAAATATCCGGGGTCGGGAGGCAGAGGGAAAGCTTCTGTTCAGGGTAAACCCTTCCGGAGAGTTTAAACTCATTACAGTGGGTCTGCATTGTCGATGACAAAGTAGAATCAGAAAGGAAGATTTGCCTCGAAACGGGCTTTATAAACAGTGAGTGCATGGTGGGTGTTCTAGTCAGGGCTCTCTCGGGAAACAGAATCAACACGAGATCTCTGTTAAAAATATAAGATTTTATAAGAGTCTCTCACGTGACCGTGGGGATACACAAGTCCAGGTTCCGCTGGCAGGCTGCAAGCCAGGGGCTCCGATGAAAGACTGATGAAGGGTCGTCGATGAGTTCCTGGGAGAAGTTCGCTGTCAAACGACGAGCTGGGAAATTC
>PVKH010009112.1:0-19036 GCA_004027955.1 Chaetophractus vellerosus
CTCTAAATATTTTTAAATTGTACTCACTCTACTCAATTATTTTTGTACATATACTACTGTAGCTCCATATTTTAATGTTAACAATTTTTTATACTTAGTTAACATTACTTACTAATATAACTTCTAACTTTTCTTCTGCATCATAGGCTATTACCTTGCAGTAAACTAGGGTGCTTAATGTTAATCCCACTTTGTAGGTTAGCAGTAAAAATACTAAAAACTCCTTTTCATGCAATTGAATGTTACTATAAAATTTGCTGTTAGCATTTGTTAACTCTCAACAGTTGTCAGTATGTAAATATCTGCAGATATTTAAAATACTTCAAGTTGGTAACCTGGAAAACTTTTCCAAATAAGCTTTGTTGGTTCTTTTTTTTCCTTTGTTTGTTTGTTTTTGTTTTTTTTGTTGTTGTTTTTTGAGCTATCTGGGGCCAGGGATTGAAACCTGGATCTAGTATGTGGGAAGCAGGCGCTTAACCACTAAGCCACATCAGCTCCCTTGAGTTGGTTTTTTCAATATTTTTCATGTTGTTTATTTTGATTTTTTTTTTTTTTTTTTTTAGTAAGAACCAGGAACTGAACCCTGGACCTCCCATGTGGGAAGCAGGATCTCAACTGCTTGAGCCACATCTTCTCAAGTCTTTAAACTCTACCAAATTTTATGTAAAATATTTAACAGTGTAAAGGTTTGAAACTATAAAATCTGATCCCCAAAAAACTGGCAGGCAGAGAAAAATTCCTGGGAGGAAAATTTCAGATCCAAAGTAGTCATATAACACCTCATAATTATACAATTGAGAACTGTGAATATGTAAGACAGCAAGAACATCATAAGTCGAAAAACAAGATAAAACATTGAGATTCCATTCTCTATGTACATAATGAATTCAAGTATTCAGATATATTCTGACATCAGGCAATGAAATGCTCCAATATTACTGTATATTTAAGTTCACTAAATGAAATTTCAAAGCATGTAGAGTAATACAGTTCTAAAATGTTGCTAAAGTGAAGAAAAATCAAATAAGTTGCTGCCTTTTATCTAAGATTCTTTAGATTAGATGTTCATTTGATTAGATTAGATTCTTAGATGTCCCTGGTAACAATATGCATTGTCAGTTGTTGGTTTTTTTAGGGTCCTTCCTAGTGACTTTCGTGCACAGAAGTAAACCATTCATTTTATTATGGTATAAAAATTATTTTAAAATTTAATACATTAAAGTTACAAATTCCAAATCCTAGTTATTTCTTAAATTATTCCTTTGAGTTTACAAACCAGGTTATGTTATGTAAAATACAGAAAACATTTACTAATCACCTTTAAGAAGGGCTTTTACAACTTGAAATGCCCTTAAACATTGATTTGCATTTGTAAATCAACATATTTGATTTCCTTTATAAGCATCCAGCTGTTTTCCTAACCATTAAAATTTTCTTGTGTATTAAAATTTTGTTAGTCTAATAAATTAAATGTAAATATAATGATTATGATGAATCTTAAGTTCTCCAATATATTCCAACACTATGTAAGATCAGAGTGAGAAAAAAATGTAAAATTTTTAATCAGTTGCTCAATATATATTGTAAATTTGAATCACAGGATAATTTATTACATTAATAATAAAACATATTTTCATTTTATCATAAATCAAACACACAGATTATTTTTAACCTTAAAATATTTAACCCCCATATCCCAAAACTTGATATCTGCATAATTAATTATTGATATCTGCATAATTAATTCTAAGTCTTCTTAATTTAAAAAAAATTACTCACCAGGGAAACAATAGCCATCTAATTTACTGGGTATGTTAACAAATCTATATGCTTGTCAGGTGCTAGAGAGATGTTGCTATCTATGGTGATACTTTTTAGGGTCCCACCTGTCAGGCAGACCCATTTTTAGGACTACTATCTCAAAAATTCACACATCTGGAAAAGGTGTTGGTCTTACATTCTACAAAATTATTGTAACCTTCACTAGCAAGGTCTCTAACTTGTTATTTGATTTTTGTTTTTTCAGTTTTACAAGTTTCCAATGGCCAGGGATGAGGAAAATGAGGAATTACTGAGTCAGGAGTGCAGAGTTGCCATCTGATTTTGTACTTCTTTGTATTTTAAAGGTATTTCAGTGTTTTCACACACAGTTCTAATGATGCTTTAAAGGCCATTCCATTTTAATCCCCTTTGCTCTTATACCTAATTTGTAACCCCATCTAAACCGAAGGTATCCTTTATTCTTGTCATTTTCTTATTATCTGGTAGGACTACAACACCTTATTCCAATGGCATTTGATTGGATTCTGCAAATCACAGGGCTATGCCTGAATCTGTTGTCACAGCTTCCCAGGTTATCCAGTGACATCTATCTAATGGTTAATGCAATGATGTTATAGAAAGCCTTATGTTTCTCCAACTCTGGCCTGGGTGCTTAGTCCAGTATCCAGTTGTAAAACCAAACAGGATAGTAAAAAATAATTCTGAAATATTTAAAATATTTGATAAATGAAAGCATTTCTTATTGGTTTTTTTTGTTGTTTTTTTGTTTCCCTTGTGCTTTTCTTGAAAGGGGGGGGGCAGTTCTTCATGAAATTTTACACTAAATTATTTGTAAAGGATAATTTTCCAAAGAGTTAAAATCCTAATTCCCATACTGATAAAAATGATCATGTGATAAAATATTATCTAAGATATTATTAATGATATCACAGTCATTTCAAAGGAGAATCCAAAATGCAAACACTTACAAATCAGGAATTTTAAAATGAATTGCAGGGGCCCGGCCATATAGCCCAGTGGATAGGGCCCCGGCATACCACATGGGAGGCCCTGGGTTCGGTTCCCGGGGACCTCTCCTAGCGGGCAGACCGCCTTGAGAATGGCACGCTGCGATGGGCGGGCCAGAGCCGCCGTGGGCAGGGCAAAAAGCTGCCACGGACAGGGCAAAGCCGCCACGGGCAGGGCAGGTCGCCGGCAAATGGAGAGCAGCCAGCCACCCGCGAACTGAAGCAGAGCCGGCCGTGAATAGAAGCAGAAGCCGCCCACAAGCGGGGAAAGCCGCGCCTGCGCAGTGGCCGGCCTCGGCGCATCCCCGCAACGGGGGTGGGGGGGGGAGGGGAAATATGTAATAAAATAAAATAAATCTTTAAAAAATAAAATAAAATAAAATAAAATAAAATGAATTGCAAATGTTTACAAATCTGGCTTTTCATCTGGGGGATGGGCTGTCTTCCCACCAGAAATAAATCATTTGCAAGTCTTTAGACAATAATTAGTTTGCATTGTTTAAGGTATCTGCACTTTACAGAGTTGTAAAATAGTTCATTATTTAGATAGTAAAATGTAAAATGAAACTTTAGAATTAGACAACTCAGAAATGTTAGCTAGCTCTAAATAATGCATATTTTCTAAGAAATTCTCAGGATTTTTTCACTTTGAACTTTATTCAGAAATCACTGTGAGCTATAGTACAATTAACCTTAATTCTGAAGTAAGACAATACGGATGAAATCACAGAAATTGTGTCACAATGATTGCATTTTTCTTAGATTTTCTTTGGTAAATGCAATAATGATATCATAATAACTGAAGTATTGTTCTCAGCAGTTATACTTGGTATGGCTTTAGTTTAGTTGAAATTTTTAGTGAGATGATTGTATATTCAAATGCATTTACAAAAAATAATAGAGTTCACATGTATAGTTTAGCAAGTTTTCCCCAAAGGCAACATTCTGGAAAACTATGATACAGTATAATCACAACCAAGATATCGACATTGATAAAACCCACTGATTTTGCATATTCTTTCTGTAATCAATTTAATTAAGTATATACCTAATTCATATGTAGCATTTATAGAGGAAATTTCTTAAAATCATGATCCCAAGTGTGGAAAATATGAAAGAAACTGAAGCCAGGGTAGAGTTGGATTGCTCTAGGTTCTTGACTATATTGCATAAAAGAATTTAAGAACATGCCAGTTTATGTAGGCCAGGTAAAAGAATTTCTTGAGAAATGGGGGGAGAAGAACAGAGTTTGCTAAGAAACAGAGAAGGATGGAAATACACAGCTTGATGCAGGCTCCTCTAGGCAGAGAGAGTGAGAGTTGGCTTGTGTGATTACTTTTTAAGCTATTAATTATTCCTCCCCTTGCTTATGTTTGGGCGAGGGCCCCAGCTGTTTGCTGTTCTGATTGATTACCCCACCCACCAGTTCCCTAGGGGTCCCAATCATAAGGCCCCTTGAGGATATCAGGGGCTTTACCTTGACACTGAATGAGATCTCATACCAAATGGGTTCCCATGGAGTCCTTCAGGCAGCCTCCTTGGTGGCCATCTTTCCTTTAGGGGGTTTCCAGCTGGGGATCCAGGGCCACATGTTTTGTGACCATGTTTTTCTGCCATGTTTTAGATTCCTCTTCCATTTTCCTAAACTAGCCTGCCTCAAAATAATTGACAGTTACAGTACATCAAATTTTTAGAAATTCATTTTTCTTTTTCTTTTGCCATCCAGATATATTATATGTGTCAGAGAAATAATAAAAATAAAATATCAATAGCCACATTATGCTACTTTTCCCTAATCTTTGCATCTAATTAATTTGTCATATTTGCCATTCTAATCACTTAAGTTTTTAAATAATCAGGTATCTTTTCACCTATTTAGCAAATACCGCTAATTTTTTAGGTCTTCTGTTTTTCGTTTGTAACTCTTGAGTTTAATTTTTAACAGTGAGAAACAATTGGGCAGACAATCTCCTTTAGGAAATAATATTTTCAAAGCTCAGTTCTTGGCATAGTTAGGAAAATGAATCCATAGGAATTTATCTGCAGAAATATGTTTTTATTAGAGTCATTCTTGTCCTTTCAAAACATCATGTTCTTTAGCTCTGAAGAACAGGTGAAGTAACTCTTTTCCAATTGGGAATTACTTCAGCTTTTCTCTGACTTTTAAATTGAATGAAGCGATCTTCCCCACATTGAAATGTATTACAAGAATACTTGGCAGCAGTCATGATTTTAATTATTTTGCTTAGAAGTCAGTAAATGTATCTTAACAGTTGTATAATAAGTAAGCCTCTGACGAAGATCACTGACATCCGGGTGATCTCAGGCTAAATAATTATCCCACTCATCCTAATGCTCATGTCACAGAAGATTACTTTCTCTCCCTCATCATGCCAATCACATTAAATGATTCTATGTTTACCCATGCACTCCAGAGCCAGGAATCTTCTGTAAATCCTCTCTTGGTTTTCCACTGACTTAGTCTTCTTCGTTCTCTCGTCAGCATTAAACTAAAATATGATATCCTAGCACCAGTGACTTGTAGCATGCCAAGTTCAAGGCACCATCACCTCTCACTTAGATGAATGTGATATAGTCTCTTTCTTGGTCTCCCAGGTTCCACTCTTGCTATACAAATCTCTCCACCAAGTATATTCTCCACAAAATATTGAATATTCCTTTTAAATGATAAATATGAACCTGCCTCTTCTAATGAAACAGCTTCTCATCCCACTTAAAATAAAATCTAAATTCCATAGTCCATCAAACCGTATGTTACTGTGGTCCTGGCTCTGATTCATCTTAGAACAGTCTCTTCCTTGCTACATAGCTTTTCAAGTTCATTGTGGAACATGTATGTTCATAGAGATTCCAGGTCAGTGTGCTCTTTCTTCTTCTGATCTTGTTTCATTCCATATCTGCTCAGTGCTACCCACCCAGAGAGGTCTTCTCAATCATTCCTTCGAAAAGATACCCTAACACCACGTTACCTTAAACCACTTATCTAGAGTTATTCTTCTTCCTAGACTTTTCTACATTTATCATTAAATAGTGAGCATGGAGACATATATACACATTAATTTATATAATTTCTATTACGTACATTATGTACATATATGTGCATATAAATAATTCATTTACTTGCTTATTTTCAGTTATTGTCATAAGAATATGAGCTCCTCAAGTGGGCAAAGGCTATGTCTATCTTGTTCATTGTTGTATTCCTAGAATTTAGAATTCTTTTTCCTAGACTTAAGGAGCATCACTGTGACATGGCCTTGCCCTTGGAAATTCTGTATTAATAGATAATAGAAGCTGTACTTACTGTTACTGCTAGTATTTTTTCTCCAAAGACCTTTACTAATTGTAACACTGTTGTTATAAATAAGACTATGCTGTTTTGAAGCCAGATAAGTGAACTTGGGTTTGGACTTTATCTATTCCATGTCATGTAAAATTTAAATTGCCAGCACCTGGCTTAACAATGTCTCTTATTTCATGTGATTTGAAATACAGTGAAAATTGGAATATTATAGCCAGAAAGACTATAGGGATGATCTTGTTTAACACCCTACTTTTTGAAACGAGGCCAAAATAAGTGAGTTTTGTTCAAGGTTACACAGATAATTAGTGACAGAGCCAGAGGTAGAATCTAGGTTCATTACTTACTCTTCCAAAATACGTGTGAATTAATATTGCAGAAATTTACAAAATTGGGTTATTAGAACTATAAGACAATTTTCTCTACACCTAATTAAAAGGTACATATTTTCTTGGGTGAATGGGAGAAGGAGGGGGGATAGACACTTTAATACAATTTCATGCACTGAAATCATTAGAATATGTTAGAAGATCAAATTAGGAAGCTAAGAAAGTTTCAAGGAAAAGGCTAATGTTTGAGTTGCAAATAAAATTTCAAAAAGACCACTCCATAAAAAGAGCTAAATGGAAGCTCAAGCAAATCAAGATGGTTAGTAAAATCATTTACCATTCCAATTTCACAGGAACTTATACAAATATTCAGATACTGGGAAACCTTTTGTTGCTAATTACAGAGTCAGATAAAGGAAAGACTTCTGTACAGTATAAATTCAACTATCTAAAGTAAAAATCTGAAAATAAATAAATAAATATTGAAAGCTAAAATTGAACTACCATCTCCACAATAAACCCATCACAGTAAAGAGAAATGAAAGGTTTTGGTCATTTGGTGTAATTGCTGTGTGAATCTGAATTCAAAACATAGATAGTAGTTGTCTAAGAAGCAAAAGGATGCTAAACGGGAATATGAATGAATCACAAAACTCAAAACTTAAATCATCAGTTACTTGAAAGCTATACTTAGATGTTTATTGCCTTTTGTGATGGTTAAGTTCACCTGTCAACTTGGCTGGGTTATAGTGCCCAGGTGTTTGCTCAAGCAGTCACTGGCCTAATTGTTACATTGAGGGTATTTCATGAATTTAAATCATTAGTCAATTGATTGCATAGATGGCTTACATCTTCAATCAACAAAGAAGATTGCCTTCAGCAATGAGAAAAGTCATATTCAATCAGTTGAAAACCTTACAGGCAGAACTAAAGATAGAACTTCTATCTTTACTGCAGACAGCCAGCTTTTCCTGGGGAATTCGTCAAATCCTTCATTAGAGTTGCCAACTTGTGGTCTGCCCCACAGAATTGAGACTTGGCAATCCTCATAGTTGCATTAGCCAATTCCTATAACAATCTCATAATATTTTGTGTGTGTGTGTGTGTGTGTGGCCACAAAACTCACTCAGTGATGGGTAACAAGGGGGCGGATTTGCTTTCTAAGCTATGCCAAGATAACCATGGTCTCATTATTTTAGTTCCCACAGTTTTGCCCTTCATTATGCTACTTCAGACGTTACTGCTGTTGGTCAAGAAACAAGCTTGGGATGTTATGCTGAAAATAAAACAAACAGACTTTGAAAGGAGTGCAGAGCAAGTTTATTGAGCTAAAGTTGCATTAATGCAGGAACAGCACCAAAAAGAGGTTTCTGCTCAAAAGTGTGAGTGGGGGAAGCAACTTATATGGCTGCTTGAGACAAAGAGGAGGCTGCAGGGGCATGGGAAGAGATAGAGGGCATGATTTATGGTTAGTACGTGCATTCTGTGAGCAGGGTTGTTTGGGTAGGGAGTCCTTGAGGCTCAATTCATTAATTAGTAAGCAGAATGGGGAGGTAGGAGTGTAGCCATCTGGTGAGTGCCAGCAGCAGTCTTTGTTGATGTTAGCTGGGGCCCTTTGTTCCTCTCAGGCTGAGGCAGGGGGTTTCATCATTTCTGCAAAGGATTGTTGGTATGTCAGCTTGCTTCAGTTAACTTCTGTTTCTTCTTTATATGTCCCTGGATAAAATGGAAGCTCAAGCAAATCAAGATGGTTAGATCATTTACCATTCCAATTTCACAGGAACTTATACAAATATTCAGATACTGGGAAACCTTTTGTTGCTAATTACAGAGTCAGATAGTACATTTCTTTAGAGACACATACTCAAAAAAGAAAAAATGGAAATAACCTGTTTATCTCTACTCCTTCCAAGTGTTTTGAATTATCAAATATTTTTAAACAGATTAAGGGTGAACTGGTATTCCAAAATAATTCATAAATAACACTCTAGCATCCTCACATAAATTCTGCAACCATTTTTCCCCTGTGTAGCTAGAAGAAATAGATGACATAAAGATGCCACAGAAATATCTGTTTGGAATATTTCATTCGGGAATTTAGGGAATTTTAATATCATTTTACAGTATCTCAGTCAATTTATATAATTTATATAAAGAGAAAACAAAATCATTGAAACACAATGGACACTAGAACATATTGGTCCCTTATGTTCAGTGGTCTATTAGTCATTCAATTCTTTAGTCACTTCACAATAATATCAAAAAACCTATGACTAAAAATTTATCTTATAGAAATACAGGAATCGATTAAAATTATAAATTTAATATCTCATTTATCACTTAATATAATTCATATATTCTTTTTGCCTAGAAAATTAACCTCAAAAGAAAATTACATCTTGATATTCTAAAGAATTTGAAAATTCTGAGGGTTTCTCTCCATGCATGTTTCACTGCTTTGCATGAAGGAAAATGAGCTTCCAATGAGGTGCCTATATTACAATGTGTTTTTAATCTTTAGAATGAATCAACGAACATCATTATAAAGAAAGAACCACAACCATGAGAGCAAACTACTTCTTTCAGTGACCTGAGAATTTAGAACTTTATAAGAAATTTGCTGGCAAAAAGTAATGTGTATATATGGCTTCTAGAAATGTAGAGAGAATATTAGTAGTTTATTAGCTTATTAATAGTTTATGTACATTTAAAAATACAAAAGTGAATTAAATGCAAAAATTTTAAAAACAAGGAAAGACTTATTGGAGAAGTATCACTTTTCTATTTGGCAACAATAATTAAAACAGAGTGTTCTGCTGCGGGAAAAGAAAAAAATTGATGGAACCAAGTAGAAGGTCCACAGAGCTAAGCACAGCTATGCACCTGGTATATACATAGTTGTCATTTCAAATCAGCAGGGATAGAATTGATGATTAGAAAAATAGTGCTGGAAAAATTTATTAACTATTTGGAAAAAAACATGTTAGGGTCATACCTCACATCATATAACAGATGGACTGAAACAAAAGAACTTCTTATTTTCTAAATGAAATAAAACAAAATGCAGAGTAATATTCAGGGAATCTGAGATTTAGTGTTTAAAAAGATAATTGTTATCTAAATAAAAGTTACAAAAGACAGAATATGGAAATACAATAAAAATTATTGTCAAAATGCAAATTGGGAAATAACAGAGTGAATGGGTGCATAATGTTGTAAGATATTTTATATGAATGTATATATATATATATATATAAAACTTGGAAAATAAGGAGAATAGCTCTAGTGACCTGACTCTGGAATTTCCCAAGTAATGTAACTACCATTTTCTTTCTTAGGTAAATAGTAAAATACATGTGCTAGAGAATATAGCTAAGATTAGAAACTGAGTATAGTTTACATTGGAATGTACAGTGAATAAGAGACAACTGTGTAGACACTATGGAAACAATGCCACAAGAATATTTTTATCTCTGCTGTTATTAAACTTTGTCTCACTTAACAAAATAAATCAGTAGAACCAATAATGCTTGCAGTCCTACTCTACTGAGTATGTTTAAAAAGCATATAAGTACTACATATTGTTTGACTTCATCTATACAAAATAGAAATAGAAATAAATTAGAGAGACAGAAATAGAATAGCAGCTATGTATGGCAAGGAAAGGATAAAGTGATTGAGAGATGATTATTAAGGGGTAGAGTTTTTTGTTTGACTGCTTTATGTTTTTTATTATCATTATTGAAGCAATGGAAACATACTAATATTGATTGAAGTGATGAGCGCACAACTCTGTGATTATACCACCCTGATTATACACTTTGGATAGATTGTATGTTTTATGAATATGTATCAATAATATTGATTTTAAAAAATAAATAAGACAATTATATATGTCTCCACATTTGATATTAAAACTTTGATGAGATGGACTGGTGGGGAGATAGACCCTTTCTGATAGTGGGAGGACAGGGGGATGGGAACCTTGTAAAATATCTTATCCCTAGTCTGTAGGTAGGTCTAAGATAGCACACAATTTACTTGGTAAGATGAGACTTTCAGGGAAAAATGCAACTCCTTGAACCGTCAGCAAAATGAACCCCAAAATGCCCTTGAATGCTAAACTGCCAGCAGACAATTTATGATACATCTTCTGTTAAATTAAGATCTATAAGATGTATCTGTTGGATATATCAGGAAGAAAAGATCTTATTGTCTCTGAAGCAATAACTCACAATGGGATTTATACCACGTTAAAAATAGAATTAAACCAAACTTCTCAGAGAGACTATCTTTAACTAATTTATCTTTTTGCCCATTCAATGACAAATACTAGTGTGATTTATTGCTAATATTAATAAAACAAGTAAGTCTCTGAATTCAACGTGCACTTTCTACTATGTGCAAAACACTCAGCTCATCAACAGATGAAATTTCAAGATTATTTAAATAGAAGGCCTAACCCGAAAGGGCTTTTCAATTTATTTAGAAAAATAAAGTAGAAATATGATAAAAATGCTATAGTAAATGCCTGGGATTTATGTTTTGTTCAGAGATTATGCTATCCTTGAAAAATTTTCCATGTGTCTCCTATGAACAATGGTAGCATAAAGCATATCTACTAAAATTCTCTCCTTTGCCAATTACCAACATCCTAAAAATAAATGCCGAATGCTGATATTATGTTTCAGGGAAATAGATATGGATGGGACAGACATTTAAAGGAAAATATAATTCAATTAAAATATAATTTACATTTCAGATTTTATTCTGCAGTTACTTTTTACTAAAACATTTGACAAGTTTAAAGCATATAATTAGCCAATCTGCCATTAATTATCACAGATTATTGTAAATGTCTGTTGGCAAAAATATCACAAAATTTATGTCATATTGGCATTCAAAATTTCAGGTGAAGTCCAAATCCACTTGATACGATTATTTTGTACTGACACCCTTAATGGTGAGCGGTTAATCTGAAACTCATGACATATTTGATTAAACTAAAATTGAATATGAATAGCCCTTTCAGATTTTGATAACTCATTAAAATCTGTGTGGCAAAAAAATACAGGTTTAGTAGAGGATATGGGAGGGATAAAAAACACTTTCTTTTAAAAGAAGGTAAGTGTATTTTAATTAGAATAAGTGTAAGAATAGCAGATCAAATATATTCTGTCATTTCTAGTACAGGAGAACTGTTGAATCCTAAGAATGAAGATTCAGTAAATTAAGTTAATAAAGTCAAAGACTTGAACAGATATAGGAAATGTTAGCAAGGAGGAAGACAAAAAATAATCTGAAATGACCTATCTTATGAGTATAATGCCTTATAGTAACTAGTACTTTAATTGTTCTAAAGGTATAGCCCTCAGAGCACGGGATTTTAAAAAATCCTCATAAATAAGTTAAAGAGGTGCTCCAGAATTACCAGTAATGACTTTAATTCCCATTATTCTTCGTACAATTTGGGGGTTTCTCTCTATTGAAAAATGAGGACAATGTGAATTATAAAAGTACAAATGTACATTTGGTTTGGAACACTTGTTATATGTACAGTAAGTTTCATCTTTTCCATGCATTCATATCTTAGTAATTCAACAATTAAAAACCTAGTTCGATAATTTTCCAAGTGCTACATAACCCTTTCTCTTAACCCATGTTCATATTCAAATTTTCCTTATTTCAAAATATTAATTTTCATGGTCATTGCAAAATATTAGCAAATGTAAATGAGTGAAAATAAAAATTGTATTTTTAAGTAAAATAAAACTATTTAAGTAACCCCATTATCTAAACATAAACAAACTAAATGTTTGGTATAAGCATTCATTTTTTATTTTGTATTTGTGTAAACCTCTAAATATAAGTGTAGATCTCTAAATATAAGTGTAGATCTATAGGTATATAGATAAAATATAGATAATATATAAATAGATTCCTTCATGTTGAAGAAAAAGGTTGTGCTCACTGGGACGCAGAGACTGATAATTGCAGGTAGGAAGTTTATTGAAAAGCTCTCCCAGCGGAGGGGGTCTGAAGAATAGACTTCAGCCCATCTGTGGAAGGTGGTGGATATGACTTTATACAGTACATCAATAGGTGAGGTAACGGTTAGTCCGTGGGGAAAGGGTTAGAAACTAGTGCAGGCTGGGGCCAATAAGGGGCTATAAAAGTGAATTCTCCCCCTGTATGGCTTGGAGGTAGTGGGCTAGGAGGTGAGGAACTCTTGTAATGCAGGAGGGGTTGGTGGGGCCTGGGCCCAGAAGGGGTGCAGCTCCTTCTCTGCTCCACTCCACCGTGATATGGATCTTGTGTTCATTCTTGAGGGAAGATGAGCTGCCCCTGTGCATATAAGCACGGTCTTATGACCTATTAATCATTGCAAAGCTTGTAAGGGAGAACCTCTAACACTTCACAGACATTATATTTTATTAAATTATTTATGGGCTACTTTTCCTTCAATGATATATAGATCACATGTGTCTTTCTTAATGAAGTATTTTGGGATCACAAAGAAATGTGCTCAGATCTTGACTCTACCCCTTAAAAGCTGTGTAATAGAAGATGCATTCTTGTGCCTGTGAAATGGGAATAATAACATTATTTGCCATAGAGATATTACAATAATCAAATGAAATAATATATACAAAGTACCTAAGACCATATCTAGTATTTTCAATAATGTCCACCTTCCTCTTCTTCTTCACCCTCCTTCTCTTTGTTCTTTATCTTCAAGTCATCTAAACATTTCCAACTGCTTAAACTTTCTTCTTTCATAAAAGTGATCATAGCTTGATACTGGTTATTGTGATAGTGAATTTCATGTGTCAGCTTGGCTAGATTATGGTATCTAGTTGTTTGGTCAAACACTGGCCTACTTATTAATGTGATAGTATTTTGAGATGTGACTTGAATATACAATCAGTTAATTGTAACTACTTCCAACAAAGGAGAGTACTCTCAGCAAAAAGGGGAGAATCTCCTTATCCAATCAATTAGAGGTATTAAAAGCCAGACTTGAGAATTTCAAAAGTCAGAAGAGGAACTTCGACTCAACTTCGTTAGTGAAACTTGTTAAAATTTTCAGCCAGCCAACTTCCTGGGGAATTTGATGAAGGACTTCAGCAACACCTTTATCAGTTTCCAGCTTGCAGCCTGCCATAGGGAATTCATACTTCAGCCAGCCCCCATGGTCCCTTGAGCTGTGGAAAACAGTTTGGCAGTTCCTCAGAAAGTTTACAGAATTAACATATGACATAGTAATCCCACTTCTAATTATCTACCCAAAAAAGTTGAAAGCAGGGTCTCAAACAGACATTTGCACATGAATGTTCATAGTGGCATTATTCACAATTCCCAAAAAATGGAAGCAACCTAAGTATCTATCAAAGGATGAACAAAATGTGGTATATATATATATATATATATATATATATATATATATATATATATATATATATATATATATATTATTCTCCCATAAAAAGGAATGAAGTTCTGATACGTGTGAAAACAGGAATGAACCTTGAAGACATCCTATTGTATGAAATGTCAGAAACAAAAGGACAAATATTGTATGACCTCACTGATATGAAATAATTAGAAAAAGAAAATTCACAGAGTAAAAAACTAGAATATAGGTTACCAGGGACCAGGGTGGAGAATGGGGAGTTAATGCTTAGTTAGTACAAGGTTTCTGTTTGGGACAATGGAAAAGTTTTATAGTGGATGGTGGTGATGGTAGCAAACAATGTGAATGTAATTTATACCACAGAATTTTATATTGTAATATGGTTAAAAGGGGAAATTTTAGGGTGTATATATGTTACTAGAATAAAATTTTTAAAAACACATAAACAGTGAATCCTAATGAAAACTATGGACTATAATAAATAGCATAATTATTATATTTTCCCATCAATTTTAACAAAGCTACCACACGTAAAATTTCAATAATAGAGAAAAATGTGTGTGTGTGAGGAAGTGTATAAGGAACCTATTTTCTACATGACTTTTCCATAAAACTACAATTCCTGTAACAAAAAAAATGCCCCATGCAATTGTTAAAAATTCCTCATTTAGCTATGCTTGAACCTGTCTACCACTGGATATTAACCTATTGAAAATGCTAAAATTTTGTCTCAGATTGTGGGTAAATTTGAGTTCTCAATAGAACCAAAATGTCAAGTTTACTTTTTTAGATTTTAAAGATGATTTCTTTCACCTATAGCAGAAAGATTTCTTACGTATAAGCCTGTTGTATATATTCAAAGAATATATGTTGAGGGAAATTGAAAAATATTGGGGTTCTTTGAAAGTTGTAAATAATGTATTAATCTTTGTTTTTCTCATTATGTCACCAATAAATAAGGAATATGATAAGCAGTTGCACTGCTGTCAATCATTCAAAAGTGTTAGAGGAACCTTTTTTTTGTTCAGGGCATTTCCTGGTTTGAGTCGTTTGGGGACCCCAGAAAATTACGTGTTTAAACTAATGCATTCCTGTGCATGGAAGCTTATTTTATGTGGGGCCTTTTGGTTGAATTCAGGTAAGGGACCTTTTGATTAGATCACTTTTGATTCGACTGAATCAGAAAAGGATCTCAGATTAGATTGCAGGACTCAGTGAGGGTCTTAATCCTTTTACTGACGCCTTTTATAAATAAAACACATAGAGAAAATGAGCTGCCATTTTATCCTGCCATGTGAGAGAGGATTCTAGGATCACCTAGCTGCAAAAAGAAAAAGAAACACTGAGAGGCTGAGAGAGGCAAGGATGAATATTATTCAGCTGTAAAAAGAAATGAAGTTCTGATACATGTAACAACATGTTATTGTTGAGGATTGCATGTTGAGTGAAATAAGCCAGACAAAAAAAGATAAATATTGTATCATCTTACTAATATGAGCTAATAATTATAAGCAAACTGAAAGTTAGACTCTGGAATACAGGCTACCAAGGGAGACATAGGGGTAGAGAATGGGGAGCTGATGCTTAATTTGTACAGAATTTCTATTTAGGTTGATTGTCAAGGTTTGGAAATGTGTGGTGGTGATGGAAGCACATTATTGTGAGTGTAATTAACATTACTGAATTATGTATCTGAATGTGGTTAAAAGGTGAAATAAGTTCTAGAATAAAAATTAAAGATAAAACATAGGACTGTATAACACAGTGAATCCTATTATAGATGATGGATTATGGTAAATAGTACAAGAATGTTTTTCATGAACTATAACATTTGTATGACACTAAAGCAATGTGTTAATAATAAGGTGGTATATGGGAAAAATACGCCTAATGTAGACTATAGACGATAGTTAATAGTACTATTTTAATAATCTTTCATTAATTTTAACAACATTAAATACTGTTCAAAATAGTGCAATTATAAAAAAGTGCTATCATCATTTGTAACAAATGGTCCACACCAATGCACAGTGTTTGTAGTGGGGCAGTAAATGGGAATCCTGTATTTTACGCATGATGGCCCTGTTAACTTACAACTTCTCTAAATAAAAAACAATACAGAAATTGGGAGGTAGGAGGAACAATGTTTATGTGAAGCTGCTGTTAGTCTCAGGAAACCTGCCCCTTATGATCTCAGCTGCCTGCAGCATTGATGGTGGTGATTCACAAGAGAATGCCTTGAAATCAGTGCAAACTTCGCACCTATATTATGACTAACTATGTACAGGTCACTGTCATTTGTTAAAAACAAACAAACAAACAAACAAACAAACAAAAACAGTTGTTCCTCATCTTCTGCATTCCACATATCACACCAGAATCCTTAGGGCAAGAAAATTTATAAATTAAGCTATCTGACCTCTCTCCCATTTTGTAGATAGATGTGCAAAATTGGGTGAGAATAAATTTTAATTTGAACCATCCACCAGTTTGTCAACTCAGCATTCAATTCTATGATATTATGTAAATTTAATTTTCTTTTAAAAATTATAGCAAACATATAATGATTTTTTTCCAGCATCATAATACAATTTATTCTATGTTCAACGATGGTACTCATCACTTCCATAAAAGGTAGATACTTTCAGGAATAATTAAGGAAAGAGCCACTCCCTCTTCCATCCTTTGTTTCCTTGGTTCATTTATGCAGGCTAAGGGAGACAAGGTACCATCTATTGGTTGCTGTAGCAGAGTATATTCCATATGTTGTTGAACAGAACATCAACTTTTCAAGGTGCCATCATCTAGCCAATGCAATAACTGAGTCGTTATTAGATCATTTTTAGGAATTTACCAGGCCAGCTACTTCTGAGTGATGAAATACCTTTATGGATAAAAGAGTGAATCCCATGATTATGAGCTTTCTTTAACTTCCTCACTTCTTTTGCTATAAAATGAGTTACACAGTCAGAAATTATGCTCTTTGGGATAAAAGGATAGGAAATATGGCTGTTTTGGATATTGAATGAAAGTAATTTGGGTAATGAGGCACAAACACAGATAGCTAACCAGCCAAGAATGCTTGCGCATGCATGGTCGGCTTTTATAGATCAAAGAGCCTGCAGGAAGAGAGGGGAGAATGAGAGCAGCAGAGGCTTATCCTACATAGGCTCCTGAGGTGGAGTCCATGGAGGAGAGGGAGAGGAACAGTGTGTGTGTCCCAGGCTCTTGTCTTTATTGTGACCCACAAGGAAGGGGTAGGACTTTCCTGTAGGTACTGGGGATGGGGAGTTTCAAACTCTGTGACATGAAAGCAGAAGTTGTAAGGGCCATTTGGAGAAACTGAAGGCAGTTTCTTATCCAAGTCATATGGAGAGACAGGCCTTACTAGTAAATTATGTGGCATGAAAGGACAATGGGTCATTTGGAGAGGAAGGAGCAAGGGTCATTTACAGAAAAAGCAGCAAGAGCCATTTTGGAGAAGCTAAGGGCAGCACTTACTATCCAAGCCATAAGTAGACGCATGCATTGCTAGCTGCAAATATGCCCAGGTGGGTGTTCACTCAAACGGGGAACTTATGAGTAGGCAAAAATGACAAGGAACCAAACATAATTTCTTTTATTCCATTGCATTGGCATTCAGTAAGTCTAAATGGTTATCTAGGTAGAAACATTGATGACAAGGAAAGGCAAATCTATATCTACATTAAGTATGTTTTCCAGTGAGGAAAATATATTACTTCTGCATGTCTAATGTAAACAAGCAGTTGCCAGGTGGCTGGCCAGTAACTCTGGGAATGGTTTGCATTGTGTCCTTAGCTTTGGTCTCTGTCATTGGCAGGTAGAAAAGTCAGCAACAATAGTAAGGTAAGTTTTTATCAGAGGAAGCCCAAGTGTTTGAGTTCATGTATAAACACCATCTTTCTTGAGTTTATTGAGCATTGGGATAGTAAGGGGAAAATTCTGATAAGCATTAACAGAAAGGATGAACTTGTCCATCTGATTATTGAGGACCTCTTCTACTCAGTCACTCAGCATTCTCTTAAAACACATAGCCCAATACTCTTTGACTCATTCCTAGGCATCTAGTCACATGATTCTTCTCCAGACCTCCTTGTCAACAATATTCACATCTGTTCTTTCCAAGTACCTTATTATGAAGTCTATCCACTAGTAATTGCCTATGAATCAATACTTCTAGCCATCACTAGATGAGCCATTGCTAAAAATGTGCCTTTTTCTTTTTAGAGAATTTTCACTTCTGGACTACCCATGAATGGGGCTTCAATGGTATAGCAGATCATTTTCAACTGGTGTCAACATATTGGAAAGAATCAACTGTAAATTAGGCCATGCTTATTTTCTATCCTTGATAATTCTTCATAGGAAATAAGTGTGAGTGAGTATCTGTGTATGCATACTTCCAAATGTGTCTCTTTCCTCTCAGGTTTAGTTTTGAGGGTTTTGGTTTAGAGTAAGCAACTTTGGGAAGGTTTCCAAAGCCCAAGAACATTGCTAAAGACTCTACAATTGCAAATTTATGGGTAGAGAGATATATCCAAATTTCCTTCCAAGGCATTATAGGAACAGGTAGTAGCTGGTTGAGGTGGGAATCAATAAAATTGCTCCTTTTCTTTGCCCCATTAAAAAATGGCAAGCATTCTTTTAACCTTCATTAGACTAAAATATGTCAAAGAAACCAAATTCAGTACTTAAATATTTCCTCAGAATGTAGATTAGATTATGGAATATAAAATTCCTGTTGAAAACAATATTGGGATAAGTTATTTATTTAAAAGAGTAAGTTGGGGGCCGGCTGTAGCCCAGTGGATAGGGCGCTGGTTCACCACATTGGAGGCCCCAGGTTCGGTTCCTGGGGACCTCTCCAAAGCGGGCAGACCACCTTGAGAAAGGCAAGCCACCGTGGGCGGGGCAGAGCTGCCACGGGCAGGGCAAAAAAAAGCCGCCAGGGCAAGGCAAAAAAAGCCACCATGGGCAGGGCAAAGCCACCACAGGCAGGGCAAGTCACCTGCAAACAGAGCGGATCTACCTGTGAATGGAAGTGGAGCTGCCTGTGAATGGAAGCAGACCCACCTGCAAACAGAGCAGAGCTGCCTGTGCTGTGACCTGGCTCGGTGCATCCCCCCAACTGAGGGAGACAGAGCAGACACAGAAGAACACA
>PVKH010009113.1:0-19034 GCA_004027955.1 Chaetophractus vellerosus
TCCAGCTTCCCCTGGATCCTCCTTCAGCTTCTCCAACTCCTGGGCCAGCTGTGTGTGTTTAGATGCATGACAAAGGACCCTGCAAGGTCATACAAGAACGTCAGAGGAAACAAGAACCAACCTGGGTTTCAGTCGTCTTAATGGGCTCCTTCTTGTGCTTGTGGGATGTGTATAAATCTGTCTCTGTATTTCTCTGTATATCCTATCTACCTCTACACCTACATCTACATCTATATCTATATATCTATCAATATCATCTATATGATCTTTATCCATATCTATATCCACATCCACATCTTGATATCTATCATCTATCTATCATCTATCTATCTATCTATCATCTATCTATCTATCTATCATCTATCTATCTATCTATCTATCTATCTATCTATCTATCTATCTATCTATCTATCTATATCTCTTTATCATTTTTCATTTCCCAATGGTTCTGTATCTCTGTTCAAACCCTGTCTGATATACAAACAAAAGCAGAACAAATGTACCTTGGCTCACATAACAGAAAGTTCAGGTTTCAGATACTATTGGATCCAGGGGCTCAAACAATGTCATCAGAATTGGATCTCTCCTCTGATCTTGAATCTGCTCTCGAATCTGCTCTCTTTCCTCTTTAATATCTTTGTCTTCAGAGGCACTCACCATACAATAACAACGTATCTCCAAAATACCAAGTGTCTCCAAGATTCCTGGTCCTCAGAGTCTACCATCCCAGAGAATAAAGCTCCCCTGCACCTTCCCTGTGTATGTACAGATATCAAACCTTAGGGAGGGCTCTGGTTGGCCCTACATGGTTTATGTGTCCCTTTCTGACCAGTTCACTCTGGACTGAAGGTTGAAGTGCTGCAATAGCCAGGCTGGGGTCACAAGGACACTCGTTTGGCAGTGCATGTGGAAGGGCAGATGGGCTTCAGGCCACCCCTCAATGAAACACCTGGGCTGGACTTTCACAGGAAAGAAGGTTTCTGTAGCAGAAGAGGGATGAAAGGGGTCTGGGAAAGCAAAAACAACAGTCACGGGTACATAATGTCCATGTTAAACATGAGGTAAACATTGTGGTTTCTCAAGGATGTTGATGTTTCAGAAGATCTCTGACATGTGGGAGTGCCATTTGAGTTGCAAAACTGTGGTAAATACTTCTTATTTTTATTAACCTACTCTTTCAGATGCTGTAGGTCTTAATCTCACTTTCTTTTTTTTCCCCCTAAGTAAAAATTCCACAGATGTTTGCATTCAGGCTTAAATTTCATTCATTCTGATGTTTTCTATAATGCCGCTCGGGAATTAGGCTGTCCTTCTTATGTGCTTTTCTGTGATTTGGCAAAACCCTGGAATGAATTTCTTGCTTTTGTCTATCTTGCCATGGGAGAATTGAAAACAGTAGCCTTTATCAATAAAATGACTTTTTCTCATTTTAAACAGGATCCTTTAAAGAATGTCATGTTGGGCCAAGAATCCAGGGACTACTCACTCTCCCCTTTTCTTACTGCTTTCTCTCCACACTGATATTTTAAAATCCAGCTTGTCTCCCTAAAACATTTTCACCTCTCTTCTCTTGCTATTTTTCTTCCCAGCCTTAGAAACCACTAAGACCTAGTGCAAGTATAACCAAGGTTCCATACCCCCAAACTGATGAGTTCCTTGTCACCCCTTTCAGTTGACTCCTGGCCCCATAAGAACTCTTCTCACACAGAATGGACACCCACAGAAGGTCTGCTGCCCATGTTCCTGGAGACAATGCAGACACAGGTATAGGCTAGGATATAATGTGAGTGGAGGGTGGGCAGGAAGGGGAGGGGCATTTCTGCTGGAAACACAGAGTAAAACTAGAAAATGCTACAAGACCCCATATGAGCCAAGGCAAGAGTGACCCTATGGAGATGCCACAGACCACCGGAAAGGATGTCCCAAGGCACCTGATCTGTCATTCCACTAGCCCTTGTGAAAACCCAAATTTAGCTGCCCTATTTCTAAACCAGGAGTTGTAGACCAAATCTTGCTTAATCGCTATCAATTTAGAGTGCTAAATTTAGACAAATTACCTCATTTAAGCCTCTTAAACACCAATGAGTTGGTATCATCATTCTCATTTTATTAGAACACAGACTGAGACTTAAAGAAGTTACATAATTTGATCAAGTTGATACAGCTAGTAAGTTGCAGAGGCAGGATTTGAACAAAGGTCTTTTTTTCCACTAAATCATATTACCTTATAGCCATAAGGAAGGAAGCTGTGAGAGATGAGACTTGGGACCAGAGAAAGGAGTGAAACAGGGAACTGTGGTGGTGAGGCTCCTAGCTGTCTTTTCCCCAGTGTTTCCTCTCTTTCTGAGCACCCCTCTTTCCCCCTAAAACCTGATCTCTTGAAATTTCTGCTAAGGTTGCAAATACCTTAGCATGGATTTGAGTCTCCTGTGGTATGATTTCCAACCTTGCTCCCATAAAATCTCCTTTCTACACTCTACACTACAATACCTCAACAAACCAAAAGGCGGTTCAAATTGCTATCTAAGCTAAGAAGTGTGGCAGAAACAGTTAGTACTCAGGGGATCCCCTTGATTTCCAACTCTGCCTCAGTAGTAAGGTGGGGCCTTGTTCTGGCCATTGGACCGTGAGAAGTCCTATGCCATGACAGTTAGGAGTCACTGTATCTCTTCCATCTACTTCCTCCCTTACCTTGGAGGGGATGTCTCCATTTGGCATAACTAGTTTGGAGGTGGACCATTTAGACTGCATTGAGCTTTGGGTGAGAATATACCTTTGATGCGCTAAGCACTGAAGTACTGAGTTTTGTTACTGTGGCATAACTTATCATATACTAACCAATTTAAATGCTTTTGGCTGCAAGTAACAGAAAACTCTATGGTTTAAAAAAAAAAAACCTGAAAGTCCAGAGGAGGCATCAGTAATGATTTCAAGACCTCAGTTCTTTGAACTTCTGTGCTTTGCCACTTGCAGGGTCAGTTTCACTTAAGGCTGATTCTCTTTGTGGGTACCAGATGACTGACAGCAACAATCAGTGCTGTAGACACTGGGAAATAGCCTATGCAGTTTGGATTAGACTAACCGTTCTCAAACCTTGCTCCACATAAAATCACCTTGGAGATTTTGAAGCATGACCAATACCCAAGCTATAGACCAGAGCAATCAGATCAGAATCTTTAGGGGGTAGGGCCCAAGCACCACAAAGTATCCCAGCTGAATCTAATGATCAGGGAGTAGGGAGAACCAGTGGCTTGTATAGACCAGTCAGAATCCCCTCTGGAATTCTTGTAAGTAAGAGAAAAGGGAAGTATCAAAGAATCTATCATATAGGGGACAGGACATCTACCTCCCTGGGAGGCTTAAACTGCAAATACTAATGGCACAGAAAATTTGAGGATTTAAATTCATGTTAAGGTGATTGTGATCCTAGTAGGAACTTTCAAGAGATTAGGTTTTGATGGGGAAGAGGGGATCTCAAAAGCGATCTCAAAAAAAATTTGTGAAAAATGAAGGTAGGAGCACCACAAACATATCTGCTATTTTATTGCTTTTCCCAGTCCCAAATTTCATCTCTCTCAGGTTGATTTTAGGCCTGTAGGCTTTCAAGGGTATCTAATAATTCTCTCATGGTCTTTGATGACCCTTAACTTTGCAATTGGGCAATAGTTTGGCACAAATGTTTGGGAGGGAGATAAGAAACCTCTATTTTGGTTTCTCCTTTTCCTCTATGGGTTATGGGCTGGATGCGAGTCTCTGGCTCCATTGCAGCCACCCAGGCCGCGGGCACTATATTCCCTTCCTTCATTGCTTGTTCAAGTCCGTGAGGATGATTTTTCAAGTGCATTTCGGAGCAGGAAGTAGGTGTGATGATAAATTAGATAAATGAAGTCTGACCTAAGACCGACTTTAAGTAGGGGGGAAAAGTCAAGATTGCCATTTTTTTTTTTGAAGAATACAGAATATGCATAAAAGCACCTCTCATCCTTGCTATCCCTTCCTACATTCCCAGTGCTTCCATGCTAGTGATAGCAAATGCTTGGAAAGTTTAGGTTAAGCCCTGGTCACACTCAGTATGTTCCTGCCTATTTCTCTGGACTGTCTCCTGATTTCTTCTAGGTCTAGGTCTGGGCTATTGTTTTTCCAAACCCAAAGTCTGTGTGGATTCCCCTTGCTTGTGTACCATGGTTGGTCTGTTTCTCTGAACGGATGCTGCATTGTTGGTAACAAGGACAATGCCATTTATCAGTGTACCCCCAAATCCAGTCACAGCATTTGGAACATAATTCAGGCTCAAAAACTTTTTATTGAATGAATGAATTAATATTAATAAGCTCATCAGTCAACCACCTGTATAAAATTCAGTGTTGGTAGAATAAACTAATGAGTGTTTTATAACCTTGAAAAGTCACTTTCCATTGTCAAAATTCACTTTATTTTCCCATTCCAAGAATCAGTGATCTCTTATTGTACAGATCCTTCTCTTTTTACACAGGGCATTCTGGGAAGTCTTGTAATAAAATGGGCTAAGGTAAAGCATATCCATATTTTCCCCTGGGAACAATGTAATAATTTAAGAGATTACATTCCTGGCCAGTATTGGGCTTCAGATCAGAGCGAATGATTGACCACATGTCCTTGAAGCTGTCCTACAATAGTAACAAATGAACACGGTCATTGGAAACAGTAAAGGTATGTTTTCAATCTTATTAAATGGATTTAAACTATGCCACAGAGATTCACATTTTTATAAGGTGTATGATCATTTTATTTACTTTATCAGAACTTAGAAAACTTGTTTGAAGATGATTGGAAACGGTCCAGCCAAATAAATTTATCATTTGGTCTGAAGCAAGCAGAGGCACTCAAAACTATTCCGCTAATTTCAGAGCTGCCTCAAGTCCTGTAAAAAGTTTTCAGCATGTGAGTTGGCTGCTGCTGGAGCTAATAATGTTGATGATGATGGGGATGATAGTGATTTTTTTTTTCCCTCACTGAAAATAACTTTCAAAACTAACTGGTCTCTCTCTCTGCCACTCTCTCCTACCTCTCCTGTTGATACAAAACTGGTGCATTTGGACTGCTTTGGGGGACAGGTTGTGATTTCCCCTGGCATTGAAGAGCCTTCCAGGTGCTGGGCCAGTCACAGAAGGTCTTTAAGCAGAGCTTCACAAGCTCTCTTTGGAAATTGCCGGGACAGAGTGGACTGCTGACAGTGTCTGATTGCTGGAGATAGCCATCCTTAGGGGAGGGCGCTAGCTAAGGTGCTCTGACTTGGTGGAGCAGCAAATTCTTAGGGTGGAATTAACGGTGGATGGGAGAGGAAAGAGAAGGTGGGGTTGTCTATTTGCTCACTTTTCCTGGCTCCTTAACCAGCTCTTAAGCACCTTGATGTTCAGACAGTACCTGGTCCATGCCCATTTCCCGACCCCAGCCTGTCCCCCATAAACGTAGAAAGTACTCAGCAGTGATCTAATAATTTATTACTTAGTGGCTTAACCTATTTCCTCTGTCAGGAAAAACCATGAAAAACTTTAGAATGGGCCAATATACATATGTCTGTCTGTCTGTGTGTGTGTGTGTACGTATATCCTGCCCAGCTCACCCATCCAGGTTATCTTTCCCTTTCATTCTCTTTAGCTATTTTCCAACTCTTTAAATTGGAGAAAATTGATAATAATGTAATGTTTCTTGTCCATATTGCAAATTTGTTCTGCCTGGAAGACTGCAACTGATTATTGGCCTGCGAACAGACTGGTTTTACATCTATTATAAACTCACTTCAGCCTTCCTTTGAATTTCTTTGAATTTCCCCTTTGACCAGTTGTAACATCTTACTGGTTCCCTCATTAATTAATGAGTTAAACACAGTTTTTGATGTAGTTTCATTTTATGCTTGTATGAGAGTCATGATTATACCGTATTTTAAAAATTATCTTTTGACAGCTTGGTAGTTGATTCATGCCATAAAACAACTTCTTTCCATGAGGAAGGGTTAGCTGATGATCCTGGCAGATCAACAAAATAATATTAAAGATTTATGTGTAGCTATAGCCTTATTTCCTAAACCTTCCATGTATAATTTAAATTATATCTAAAATCATTATTCCCTAACAATAAGTACCTGAATCTTCACAGTTTACAAAATGTCTTGGGCTATTTGATTTGCCCACCAGTAGACAACATAATAATTTGAACAAGAATTATTATTCCTCCCACTTTACAGATGAGAAACTCAGGTGGGTGTGCGACCTGCCTGAATCACAGGAAGAAAAACCCATGTTCTCTGAGGCAAATTCCTTGCTCTTTTCACTACACCACTGTGCCACGGCACACACCACCACATCCCATCCTACACTTCAGTGTGTTCTTGAAAAATCAAAGGTAAGCCAAGTAAAGTTTAGACAATTTTAGAGTCAAGGATATTTTATTTGAATATGCTAATAATTAGCAAATTGATATTCAATTGTGGTTCATAAGTTAACTCTCTTTTAATCACGTTACTCAATTGATCTACTAAACTGCTCCCAAGATCATTTATAATAATATCTCTTTTCTGAAAGAAGAAAGGGAGCAAACTAAGATTTATTAGATGCTTGCTGTACAGCAGATCTTTTTACATATAGTTTTTCATTTACTCCTAGAATAACCTTGCAGGATGACTTCTATGTTCTCAGTTGCTGCTGCTGCTGATGATAATAAATCATAGGTATTACTTATTAACCACTCATATACTATCTGATGTAATCCTCACAACCGTCCTATCAGGATGGTTTTGTAAGTGAAAGCTAAATCATAGGAACTTTAAGAAATGTTCCCAAGGTCACATAGGATTTGAACTTGGGTCCTAAGCTCATGTTCTTAAGAACCCCTGAGTGGTCCAGGGAGTCAAGGCCATTGTTTGGTTGGTTAATACTCTGTGTGGAGCTTTGTTTTCAGGGTTGTGAAGAACAAATGTGGCCTGTGGCCTTGGGTGTCTTGTAGTTTAATAATGACACAGGGTCAAGGGAAGAGATGGGAGTCAGGAGAACAAGGACAAGGAGATTCTGAATGGTGGCCAGAGGTGAAAGAGAAATTTCTTTTCCAGGGATCGAGAGGAGCTGAGATGTGAGGTCTTTGAGGTGAGCTTCCTATTTGCTCTGTGTCCCCAAACTTTCCCCAGTCTTTAGTCCAAGGTATATCTACCATTTTGCAGAAAACAAAGAAAAGCTTCTCCTTTGTCGTTCCTATAATTTGTTCCAAAATGAAGTCTTGTGAGGATGCTAAAAAGTTAAGGATGGTAACAGATATAAAATAACCCAAAGAACTTTGAAGTGACGTTTGGAGCTGGCTCAGCACTTAAGGCTCCTGGTGATGGAGACAGCAACAGAAAGAGTGTAGAGCTCCTTTGCTCCTCTTTGGTTCTGGTGTTCTCCATCTAAGACAATCACCTTCTGATTGGATGGCAGGACAAGAGGTAAGTAAAGCCGCCTATGGACGAAGAGATGTCAGAGAACCCTAGCTGCTCCCTGCACAGCCCACCTTCCTGGTTTAGAAGGATTTCAGGGCAAGAACCAGAAAATGCGTGTATCTGTGCTTGTTGAGCACCTTTGGGAATTTTTGAGGAACCAGAAAAGATGGGAGATGTAGTGAGCCTCAGCCTTCTCGTAAATGTTGATCTGATTGTCAAAAGCAGAGAATACGAAGCCTGGGCGCCTGGCAGGGTTCTGGAAGGGGTGGTTGGGAAGACAGTGTGTGAACTTTGGAACAGTCTGGAGTGTGCTGAGAACAAAGCCCGGAACTTGTGTAGTGAAAAATGTCTCTTGCTGGGAACTCAGGCAAATGCAACATGTTCGGAGTGTTCGGATTTCAGCAATTCATTTGTCAAAGCTAGATCTCTAATTGGCACAGCTGTTGCGGACTAGATTGGAGTTTCAAGTGATTAACTAAAGTTCACTAATAAGGTCTGAAAGTCTATGATTCTACACTAAAGGGCAAGTCACAAATTAAAGGATTTCTGGAAAATATTGATATATCTATGCTTTTATTTCCCTAGGCCGTGCAAACGTACTGTATTAAAAACCAAAACACTGAGAACCTCACAAACAGAATTCATTTTGAGCTCTGACATTTTCTATCCACTCATTCTCTTTCCTTTATGAATCCATTATAGACACCCTTACAGCCCTTCCTCATCCTGTTCTCTCCCTGCCAAAGCATGAGAAGTCTTTTGAAGTGAGTTTTCCGAGTGTCAGGAAGGGTGGAAACTTCCCTTTTCACCATTTCTCAGCTTCTCTTTGCAGAATGACACCCGGTACCGGTTGGAATGTGGGTGACTTTGGTCCTTTGGGCCATTTTTCATCTCCCAGAAAGAGGGTAGGCCAAGCTCCCTCCACTGGCCATCCACTTGACATCCCCCAGCAGCAGGCTGGGAGGGCTTTTCCTTCAATGGCTGAGTGTATCAGGTTCCTTTTGTTTATAAATATGGCTTTTCAAGCTTTATGTGGGAAGCAACTTTTAATTTTTGTTTTTCTGAGGAAGTGAACATACCCGCATCTTCCTTAGTAAAGGTTACGTAAACCACTGGGTCGGGAGGATGTTTTTCCCTTCCTCAAAAACAGGGAAAACTGAAGTGTTCTCCTTTTCTTCCAAGAATGGGCATGTGTAAATGTTTGTTCTGATGAAAAACCTCAAACCGATGGCTTCCTACTAGAGAGCACAAGCATGGGCCCGGGAATGGGCTGGGAACAACTGCCTAGTGGGTCGACTGTTTTGAAACCATAACGAAGAGCTTTATTCATCCTATAGCTTCCTGTCCGCCAAGGGTAGGAGGTCTTTCATTTTTCAAAATTATAGCCACAGATTCCCAAGAGACAGGAGAACAGTTAAGGATTACATGCATTAAAATAAAGGCAAATAAAATGCCCCTTTCAACTTTCTATTAAATGATAATTTTTATTACACATCAAAAATTGAATTATAACTGTTTATATTATGTCCAGTTAGGAGATAGTGATTTAGGGATAAAAGGGGAAGGAGGGAATGGAGAAAATGTTTGGGGAAAGGAAAAAAAGGCAAAAGTGGAGACTTTGAGCCAATTATAAACAAGGATTTGCAGAAACAGATACAGGAATGGCTGGAGACAGATAATGGAGAAGAGGCAAAGACAGAAACTTTCACATGGAAAGAGACATTCATTCACACACACACACACACACACACACACACACACACACACACCCCTTCAGACAGAAATTGAGAAATAAACGTGTGAAAGGCTGATAAAGAGAGGCGAATTAGAAGAACACACATTTAGAGACCCACACAAAGAGCAAAGTGGAAAGACATTAAAGGCTATCGAAGTACCAGGGAAAATGAGGGGAAGGGATTTGTGGGGTGTGGGAGCCGCCATTTACTGAGCATCTTCCATTCTTCGACCCTCCCTTGGGCTCCGTTCAGGGTATCCCCACGCTCATGGTGCAGGCTTTACACACACGTGTTTTGGATCTTCCTCCATCATTTTACAATTGTGTGACTATGGGCCAGCTTCTTCACTGCTCTGAGGTTCAGCTTCCCCATCTCTGAAATGATGGTAGTAAAACCTGTATCGCAGGGTTGTTTTAAGAATTAAATGAGATAATGGAAAGTGCCATGGCTGGCTCAGAGTTAGCACTCAATTAATGGTGATTAATGCTATTATTACCATCCATAATATCATTAGGGAATAGGCATTATTATTCTTATGTATACAGATAAACTGAAATTCGGGGTATTAAATAGTTTGCCAAGCTACCTACTTACTAATATGTGTGTAGTATATTTACCTGCTTAAAAGTCTGTGCTCATTCCACTGCATCATGACTGAACCCTACCTCTTAGAAAACGCCGCAATTGCGTCCGTGCGTGCCTGTGTTTGTGGAGCGTGATCATAGGACCCTCTCTCCAAACTGTAAAAATTGCTCAAAATCTTCTGATCTTGCTATATAAAACTTACTTGGGATTCTACGTGGACGTTCAGATGTTTATTAAACTCTTCTTCCTATGTATCAATGTTGAAAAGTTTTATTTTATAGTTCTGTGAAGTGCACTTCCAGCATCGTGCTTCAGGTGCCCTTGACCTCGCAGATACTGTTTCCAAAATGCATCCTGCTTTTCTGCAACCATAGATGTAAATAGTATCTCCTGTGTGCTTTTCAGACAAGATGAAAAGAAGCAAAAGCATCCATAAAGCCCCACCTTAGAGGTATTCTGATCTAAAACATTTTTCAAAGGAAGAGTTAGTCTTGTTTATGAAGTTGAATTCGATCCTCTTGGTTAAAAGTAATTCTTCTCTGTGTCTCTAAGTCTGAGCTCAAACATCATGGCTTCAGCACTGCTTTTCTTAACTCCTCCTAATAAAGCCAAACTGTCCTTCCCTAGAACTTGCACTGAACTTGTTTTTTTGTGGCACTATCTACCGATTAAACTTGAAGATCCTGGAAAGCAGTATCTGTCTTTGAATCATTAGAACCTTGAAGAGTGTCTGTCACAAGGCAGGTATTAAAAGTTTGTTGATTGAATAAATGAATTCCTCATGTGAATGCCCACAGAAACTAATCTGCTCTTTTACCATGATCTTCAATTGTTTTCTCCTGCATTTTGAGTAATCTACAGCTATGTCCCTCTCAAGTGCAGGTCCTATTTCTTTTTCATCTTTATATCTCTTATAAGCCCAAGATAATGGCCTATAAGCCAACAGAGAGCGATCTATAGTTTATAGATCCTGTTCTTAAAAGGCAGGGTCACTTCTCCTATACTCTTATGAACTTGCTCAAAACTGAGAAATCCTCTTCAAAGTTTCATTTCCTTCCTCAGAAATACTGAATACCTATTCTGGAAATAAGGCACCTGTCTGTGCTTCGAATCCATCAGATTCAACTATCCCATATTAGCTTTTCCTTTTATGGAGTCGATTAGATATTTCATGGATAAAACAGAGAGGAAGCAATTGCTCAGGACCGTGTAAACATGCCACCTGATGGCTGAATGCTACCCAAATTGGCACAGAGATCCCATCCATCAATGAGCGAAGTCTTCAGGAATTTTCTTTTCAACTGCTGGATCAGAAATGCTGTTTAGTTCATGCCTAAAATGTGCATTCTCCCCACATTTCTATATCTGGTCTGTACTAGATGAAACTGCTCTGGGTTACACATTTCCTGAGGAGCATTCCTAGGGCTGTGCTTCTGTGTGTGTCCTGCCGCCACCAGGGCGAGGTTCACGGCTCCTTCTTTGGTGTTATGACCAATGAGGATCTGTGGGCAAAGGGCTTGATGTGTTATTGTGTGTCCTCAGCCTCTCTAATTTTAGGCTTTGCTTGATCACTCAAAGGCACGACTGTTTGGCATTTCTCTGACATTTTCATTTTTGAAGGGAAAACAAGGGAGTGAGGGTGATCTTACCCATGAACAGTGCCCCAGGAGTGGAGCACGAGAACCTTTCTCTCATTTCCTCAGGCCAGCGAAGAAAGGAGGAGAGTTTCCTCTCACAGAAGGACATTTCTAGCATCCATTGACTTGCATCTCTGTAGGGTGGTAAACAAAGGGGAGGAGAGAAGCAGAAAGGATTTCGTTTAGTGAGCTGTGTTTCAATAAGGACACTGGTCTTAGCAGCCAAGTCATAGAAGCAGCCACCACCATCACAGATGGTAACTTTCCAGGTGGTAGCTGTTTCTTTACAGCAGATTCCATGGAGCTAAGAAGAGTGGTGGTGGTGATGGGGTGGGGGGGGACAGGACGACGAGTTCATAGGAAGTAAGAGAGAAGAGGCCAAGGAAAAGACTTATGAACATTATGAACAGAGCCTGCAGAGAGCAATGTGGGAACAGGCACATGGCAGGCAGGCATCCTCCCTGGTGAGGTCTCCTGGGATGGAGGTCTGGGGCCTTTGTAAGCATTGCTGGCTCATATTCATAATCTGTTACAGAGCTTACAAATTGTTTCACAGTACCTTTGAAATACCACCTTCCACTTGATTCAGGCCCAGCAGAGACATCAGAATGTGTTTGTGATGTAAAGAGGCATAAATTCCCTGAATCTTTTTTTTCAGATCATTAAAAGGTGTATTCACTCTTCACAGTGACATGATAATATGTGCTGGTTGTTATTAGGTCAGCTATGTGCAAAGAAAAATACAGTAAAAGTATTGGAAATAATGTCTATGTAATGTGTTCCCCATTGTTAGAGATAGGGAAACTGAGGCCAAAAATGATGACCACAGGTGAAATATTAGGAGGTGGAAATGAGGGAATTTAAAGTCAACTTTTTCTGACATTAGAGGTCATGGACTTTTCCCTATATCATTTCACCTCCCGGCATCATAGATAATGCATGAAAACACATACATTGGTGATCAACTGATGATTAAGAATTCCATTATTCATATGTGGAATGTACTGTATGTGTTCAGTATCTGATTTTATTTTGAGTCCATTTTATGCTACTCTTTCTCTCCTGTCTCTCCACCCTAGTCTTTCCCTCTCTTTTCTACTCTTTGGTCCTCCCTCTCTCTCTCCCTCTTCCCTCCTTATCTCTCTCTCTCTCCCTCTGTCTTTCAATAAAATAAGCCTGTTGAAAGAATCCTAAGCTATCCTATAGATCTAGGTATGTAGATAAACACAAACAGATACACATACACACACTTTCTCTTTCTTATTCTTACAAATACTCTTTTACTGAAAATCATCCTGGAGCATAACATTACAATAACCAAAACAATGGCCCATCCTACACATTCTGCTTCTATAGCATAATAAGAGAGAGAAAGGGGAAGAAAAAATATTTGAAGAAACAATGGCCAAAAAAATCCCCAAAACTGATGAAGACATGGGTATACAAATCTAAGAAGCTCAGGTAACTCCAAACAGAATAAACTCAAAGAGATCTACACCAGGATCCATTACAGTGAAATTGCCAAACCCCAATCACAAAGAGAGAATCTTGGCAACAGCAAGGGAAAATCAATGTATCATATACAAGGGGTCCTTAATAAAATTAACATCAATTTCTCACTAGAAATCATGGCATCCATAAGGCAATGATGTGACATATTTAAAGTAGGAAAGTAAAATATTGTCAACCAAGAATAGTATATCTGATAAAACTGTTACTTCAAACATGAGGGAGAATTTAAGACATTTCTAGATAAACAAAAGCTAAGGGAGTTCATTACCACTAGACTTGCCTTACAAGAAATGCTAAAGGGAGTCCTTTTTCTTGAAAGGAAAGGACACTAGATAGTAACCCAAAACTGTATGAAGAAATAAAGACTTCTGTTATAGGTTACTATATGGGTATGTATAAATCCTAGTATTATTGCATTTTTCACTTGTAATGCCATCTTTAACTTCTTATATGGCTTAAAATTCAAATGCATGAAAATAATCATAGAACTATGCTATGAGAACACAATGTATAAATGTGTGATTTGACAAGAGCAATATAATGGATATAGGAATAGAATGTGTGTAGGATATTGGAATTAATTTGGTATCAATGCAAACTAATTTGTAACAGATTTAGGATGTTAAATGTATCTTCATTGTAACAATAAAGAAAATACCTAAAAATGTACACAAAAGGAAATGAGAAGTGATTCAAAATGTCCTGTTGTAAAAGATCGTTTAAACAAAAAGAAAGTAATGAAAGGAAAAGGGGACAAAAAAGTGATAAGGCATACAAAAAACAATTAACAAAATGGCAGAGTAAGCCTTGCCTTATCAGTAATTACCTTATAAGTGAATGGATTATACTCTCCAATGAAAAGTCAAATATTGACAGAATGGATAAAAAAAAAAAGCATGATCCAACTATCTTCTACCTATAAGAGACTCATCTTAGATTCAAAGACACAAATAGATTGAACGTGAAAGGGTGGAAAAAATTATTCCACACACAGAGTAACCAAAAGAGAGTTGGGGTGGCTATACTAATATCAGGCAAAATAGACTTTAAGTCAGAGCTGTTAAAGGAGCCAAAAAAGGACATTATATATTGATAAAAAGGTCAATTCAGTAAGTAGATATAACAATTATAAACATACATGTACCTAAAAACAGACCCCCAAAATGTATGAAAGAAACATTGACAGAATTAAAGGGAGAAATTAACAGTTCTACAATAATAGTTGGAAATTTTAGTGCACCACTTTCAATACTGGGTAGAATATCTAGACAGAAGGTCAACAAGAAATGGAGGCCTTGAACAACATCATAAACTAATTAGATCCAACAGACTTGTATACAACACTTCACCCAACACCAGCAGAATATACATTCTTCTCAAGTATACATGGATCATTCTCCACTTTAGACCATATGCTAGGGCATAAAATGAGGTTCAGTAAATTTTTAAAATATGTATACCATACAAAGTAACTTTTCTGACTGTAATAGAATGAAGCAAGAAATCAATAATAAAAACTGGAAAACTTACATATATATGGAAATTAAACAGCACACTCAAACAACCAATGGGCTATAGAAGAAGAAATTACAAGGGAAATTAGAAAATACTTAGAGGTGAATGCAAATAAAGACACAACCTACCAAAACTTATGAGATGCAGTGAAGGCAATGCTGAGAGGGAAATCCACAGCTATGAATGCCAAATTAAAGCAGAAGAAAAATCTAAAATTAATAACCTAACTTCACATCTTGAGGAACTAGAAAAAGAAGAGCAAAGTAAACTCAAAGTAGAAGAATGAAGGAAACAATTAACATTCAAATGAAGATAAATGAAAGAGAATAGAAAAATAATTGAGAGAATCGATGAAGCCAAAAATTGTTTTTTGAAAAAATTTAATTGACAAACCTTTAGTCATACTGACAAAGGAAAACAGAGAAAAGATACAAATAACTAAAATCAGAAATGAAAATGCCAATATCACTACTGGCCTTACAGAAATAAAAAGGATTATAAGAACATACTATAAACAATTGTGCACCAACAAATTAGATAATCTTTAAAAATGGAAAAATTCTTAGCAATACACAAGTTTTCTAAATTGACTCAAGAAGAAATAGAAAGCAGCAACAATCTATAACAAGTACGGAGATTGAATCAATAATCACAAACTTTCCACCAAAGAAAAGTCCAGGACCAGTTGTTTCACTGGTAAATTCTACCAAATATTTAAAGAAGAATTAATACTATTCCTTCTCAAACTATTCCAAAGCATTCAAGAGAAGGAAACACCTTCTAATTAATTCTGAGTCCAGCATTACCATGATACCAAACCTGATAAAGACGTCACAAGAAAAGAAAATTACAGACCAATTATCCTTATGAATACAGATGCAAAAATCCTTAACAAAGTACTTGCAAACCAAATCCAACAGCATATTTTAAAAGAACACATTATACACCATGATATAGTAGGATTTATCCCAGGAATGCAAGGGTGATTTAATGTACAAAAATCAATCACTCAAAAATTTTAAAAAATCAATCACTTAAAAAGAATGAAGGAAAAATTTTAAAACTCATGATTATCAGAATAGATGCTGAAAAGGCATTTGACAAATCCATCAGCCTTCCCCCCCTCAGATCAGGAGCAAGACAAGCATGCCTGTTTTCATCACTGTTATTCAAGATTGTATTAAAAGATCTAGCCAGAGAAATTTGGCCAGAAAAAGAAACAAAACTATCTGTCTTTGCAGGTATGGTCGTCTATGTTTTAAGTCCAAAGGAATCCACAAGAAAAGTAAAATTCAGCAATATGATGAGGTACAAGATCAATATGTAAACATCAATTGTCTCTATACTCTAGCAAGGCACAATACAAAGAGAAAATTAATAAACAAGTCTATCTACAATAGCAACTAAAAGAATAAATATTTAGGAACAAATTTAACTAAGAATGTGAAAGACTTGTATACTGAAAACTACAAAATATTGCCAAAAGAAATTCAAGAAGACTTAAATAAGTGGCAAGACATCCCATGTTCATGGATTGAAAAACTTCATTTTGTTGAGCTGTCAATACTACCCAAAGCAATCTACAGATTACAATCCCTATAAAAATTCTAGCAATCTTTTTTTGAGAAATGGAGAAGCTGATCCTCAAATTTACCCAGAACTCCAAGGGGCCCCAAATAGCCAAAATGGTTTTGAAAAAGAACAAAACTGTAAGACTTACACTTCTTGATTTCAACACTTCCTTCAAATCTGCAGTAATCAAAACAGTGTGGTACTGGCATAAGGATAGACAAAGAGACCAATGGTTGAAGGTCCAGAAATAGATCCACACTTCTATGGACAAATGACTTTCAGTAAGGGTACCAGGTATATGCAATGAGGGAATAAGAATCTCTTCAACAAATGGTGTTGGGAAAACTGAATATCCAGATACAAAAGAATGAAGATGGACTTCTATCTCACACCACGTATGAATATTAACCCAAAATGGATCAAGGAACTATATATAAGAGCTAATATCATAAAACACTTAGAAGATAACATTAGAGCAAATCTTCATGACCTAGGATTCAGCAATGGGGTTTCAAAAGCATGAAAAACAAAGGAAATAAAAAATAAATTCGACTTCATCAAAATTAAAAACTTTTGTGTGTCAAAGGACATTATCAAGAAAGTGAAAAGAACCTAAAGAATGGAAGAAAATATTTGGAAGCCATGTATCTGATAAGATCTTAATATCAAGTATATGTAGAGAGCTCCTACAATTCAACAACAAAAAGACAAATAACCCAATTTTAAAATGGGCAGAGGACTTGCACAGACATTTTTCCAAAGAGGATATAAAAATAGCCAATAAACATATGAAAAGATGTTTGATGTCATTAGCCATTGATATGAATGTAAAATGGTGTAGCCACTGTGGAAAGCAGTAGGGTGGTTCCTCCAAATGTTAAGTATAGAATTAACCATATGACCCAGAAATTCTTCTCTTAGGTATGTACCCTCAGAAAGTGAAAACAGGAACTCAGATACTTGTACACCAATGTTCATAACAGCATTATTCACAATAACCAAAAGGTGGAAACAACCCAAGTGTCCATCAACAAATGAATGGATAAACAAAATGCAGTACATATACACAATGGGATATTATTTGACTGTAAGAAGGAATGAAGTTCTGAGACATGTTGCAATATGGATGAACCTTGAAAACATTTTCCTGGGTGAGATAAACAAGTCCCATAAGGACAAATATTGTATGATGTTAAGTACATGAGATTATCTAGAAATATCAAATTCACAGGGGCAGAAAGTAGATTAGAGGTTACCAGCAGATGGGTAAAGAGGCAGATTTTGCTTGGTGGATTTTGAGTGTAAATAAAACCTAAAAACAATGTACTGATACTTTTTTTTAGGTTTGATAATAGTGCCATGATTATCAACAAAAATGTCCATTTTTAGAGATGACTACTGAATTAGGGCATTTGCTTTAAAGCTGTGAAACAGCAACGACCAGACACATTGCAGATACATTTGAGGCCTCTAACTAAATAATTCTCTGGTCTCATTTTCTGTCTACCGTTGCATAAAGCATTTACTCTCTGAATTTGATGTTTACTATTTCTATGCATATTTGTTTCTATTACCTTTTATGTATGTGCCCTTAATTGATATATACTATTAGTTTTTGTATCTTTAAACATTCCACAAATGGTATCCTATAGCATGTTTCAGTCCTTACATTTTTTATACAACATTCCTTTTTTGGGATTTATTCATTCTGATAGATATAGAGCTAGCTAAATATTTCACTGCTTTATTATATTCCATACCAAGAATATCCACAACTTCTTTATTGATTCTCTTGTTGACTGGTATTTGGGCTGTTTTCAATTTGTCACCATTTCTATCAACGCAGCAATAAACATTCTTGTACATGTTTTATTGTTATATTTGCTAGAATCCTCCTACAAGTGGATGGCTTGAAAGGTATGCACATTTTTACCTTTACCAGGAATCAATAAATTATCCTTCAAAGTTGTTATAACTATTTATATTGCCCAACACAGCGTATGAAAATATATGATCCTCCATATTTGCCAACACTTGGGGTTATTAGCTGTTGTTGTTTTTTAACTGGGAAAGTTGTAAGTTTACAGAAAAATCATGTGTAAAATATAGAGTTCCCATATATCACCCTATTATTAACACCTTGCTTGAGTGTGGTGCATTTTTTACAATTCATGAAAGAACATTTTATAATTGTACTATTAGCTATAGTCTACCATTTACAATAGGGTTCACTGTTTGTATTTTACAGTCCTGTGTTTGTTTGTTTTTTAACTTTTATTTTAGTAACACATTTAACCTAAAACTTCCCCTTTTATGGGGTTATTGGTTTTTTTTGGTTTTTTTTGTTTGTTTTTTATATATCCCCCCCCCCCTTTCTGCTTGTTCTTGCTGTGTTCATTTTTGCATTCTTCTGTGTCTGCTTGTCTCCCCCCGTTGCGGCGACCCGCCGAGTCAGCTCACTGCACAGCGGTCTTGCCTGCTCATGGGTGGCTTGCCCTGCTCACGGGCGGCTTTGCCCTGCCCACGGTGGCTTGCCTTCTCAAGGTGGTCTGCCCATTCGAAGAGGCCCCAGGAACTGAATCCGGGGCCTCCCATGTGGTAAACCGGCACCCTATCAATTGAGCTACAACCGGCCCCAGGGGGTTATTGGGTTTTAATAGAAATATTTTTAATCACAGTTATTTGGATATTTTCTCACATGGAGACATAGACTTTCAAATGCAATGTTCAAATGAAAGCATGTTGAAAGCAGGGAGAGTAATACAAATTTATAAAACAATACGCAGGGGCCCGGCTAGATAGCTCAGTGGATAGAGAGCTCACTGGGAAACCACATGGGAGGCCCTGGGTTCGGTTCCCGGGGACCTCTCCTAGCGGGCAGACCGCATTGAGAATGGAAGCCGCCATGGGCGGGCCGGAGCCGCCGTGGGCAGGGCAAAAAGCTGCCACGGACAGGCGAAAGCCGCCACGGGCAGGGCAGGTCGCCTGCAAATCGAGCACAGCCAGCCACCCGCGAGCTGGAGCCGGCCG